>CAEGAG010233370.1:0-52557 GCA_903067065.1 Brachyrhaphis terrabensis | reverse complement strand
GGTGAGGTGTTCCGGGCACGTCCCACCGGGAGGAGGCCCCGGGGAAGACCCAGGACACGCTGGAGGGACTATGTCTCTCGGCTGGCCTGGGAACGCCTTGGGATTCCCCCGGAGGAGCTGGAAGAAGTGGCTGGGGAGAGGGAAGTCTGGGCCTCCCTTCTGAAGCTGCTACCCCCGCGGCCCGACCCCGGATAAGCGGAAGAAAATGGATGGAGGGATGGATGGATGGATAATTTTTGATTGGATAGTTTTAAATCCAAATCTGCAAAATTTTTATTCTAAATCTCTTTTATTGATTTTATTTGCATCTAAAAAAATATTTAAAGTTTAAAATGCAAATGCAAAACAGAGTAAATCAGTAACATTAATTACTTCACAACAGCATGTAGCCCTACTTCCACTGTGCTTCTGAAGACCCAACTTGGACTAGTTGACTGGAATAATGTGTGATTCAGGCTCCTCACCATATTAACATGGATTGTTGAAGTCGCAAAGCCAGATTTTTTTTAACAGTATAGTATAAGAAGATTACAGAAATTTACTTTAAATCACTGGTTGTTGAGACAGTTGATTTGCCAGTGAGAAACTATGTAACATCAAAAGGTTCATTAATGGCCGACAAATTATCAATCAAAATAACTGTTACTTTACAACGCGGATAAGTTAAAGTTTTATTTGCTAAGGCTGCCGAATGTAAAACCAGTTCACTGCTTCATTAAAAAAGCAGTGAACTGTTGCATACTTTTTACTGAATGTAAATTATTTTTTTTAAATTCTAAAGAACTAATGAAAACTTGGAGACAAAGCAATAGCACACAGACAGATTTGTACAGTAATGAAATCCAGGCTTGCTTTTTATACTGTGTTCTTTTAGGTTTCTGTATAGAAGAACAAATCATTTAACCTGTCAAATGTATAAATAGATTGAAGTCACACAACAGGGACTTGTTAGTGAAAATGAAAAGAATGAAGCTTCATAAAAGGCAATGTCAGAGTGAGAGAAAATGGGCAGCAACATAGAGGTTATTAGGGAAAATGGCAGACAAACGAGAATGATCGCTCGGGATGGCGATGACTTGTGCCTTGAGATGACACAGTGAGGATGAAGGCTGTGAGAGATTACATATTGATCAAGCACACTTCTGGCTATTTAGAATAGAGACATTGCAGAGTCTTTACAGTGCCTTCCTGATGTTTTGGTACTCATAATGTGATTAACAAAAGAAAAATTAGAATTATTTTGTTTAACAGCTGTAATACATTGTGTCGGGGTTTCTAGCAAAGTGCTCTTCGGTTGAGAGTATGAAGTACGTATCACTGACTTTGTATAAACTCTAGAAGGTTTTTTAGTCAGGCACCTGGAGAACTTAGTGCTTCTATTAATATTCCTCACCAATGTGCAGAATGGAAATTGAAAACTTTTGGTCTGAGGGTGTGAGGGTGTGGGATTGTACCTGCATGATTGGTTCCAAACTACAACCATTGTTACAGCAGCTCTGTTGTAATTAGACTGAGAAATTATTTTTGATGAAAAAATTGCTTTAGAGCAGCTGGGGAGAAGTAATCTCTCCCATACCAAAGCAATGCAAGACTCCCATTCAGAAAGAAAAATGTACATACTTCTCCCCTCATCAAAGCTATGGAGAGGGATGTTAGCAGTAATTAGCAGTATGTGGCATAAGTCTTTTGTTATGTGATCAAGTAGAAGCTGCTTTAATGGAACACACAGAACCTATTAACACATCATACATGTAAAAACTCATCTTCCGCCATTTCCAAAAAATATTCTGAACAGACAGAAGATATGCGAAACAGTTATAGACACTTTTAAAGCAAGTTCAAATACATTTTTATAAAAGCAGCTGTTACCTTAAACCAATAATCATTTGTGACAAGGGCCACAGAGCTTTGTAATATGGTGCAATCGCAAGTACTTGAAGATTACAGCAGGAAAGGCTCAGTCCTTCCATTAAATCTGGTTGGAGCCCCAGTTGCTCATTTTAAACATTGCTCATTACAAAACATTATCAGTATATTGAAACTGTCCCCTTTTGCAACTTCCCAGGACTTAGCCTTAAAATTTTTTCAAGTCTTGCCACAGATTCTCAATTTAACTTAGGTCTGAACTTTGACTGGACCATTGTAACTCCTGAATAGGCTTTAATATAACCCATTCTATTATAGCACTGACTTTTTGGGTGATGATTTTCCTGCTGAAATGTGACCCTGGATCTCAATCTAAAGTCTTTCACCATTTCTAATGGATTTTATTCTTCTATTTAGCTTTAGCATTCATCTTAATTAATCTTCCTATTAAGTCTGACTAATCTTTTTGCCCTTGCTGAAGAAAACATCCCCAAAGCATGATGCTGCTACCATTGTAATTCACTGAAGGGGTGATGTGTTGAGGATATTGTGAAGTGTTGATTTTAGGGTATGCATAACATTTTCCATGTCATTCATAAAAATTAAGATCCCTTAGGAGGTTTGCAGCAAACATGACTCTCTGGGCCTTCCTATCACCATTTTTTCATAAAGCATGGATTTGTGGAGTAGATAACTCAATTGTCTTGTTGACAGATTCTCCCACCTGATCTATGGATCACTGCAGCTCCACTAGAGTTTCCTGCTGTTACTGCTGAGCCGCGATTGTGCAATAAATGCGGTACACCATGCACAGATCGCCAGTCTATCCAAAGACATTTTGTTTTATGTAACCAAAAATGCATTTCTGTATTTGATTATAAGGGCAACTATCCCCTTTTTCAAACCCTAACACATAATTCGCCCACCTATATCAGCAGCATGTTTAAGGTCTCACCCATCTAGTAATATGCAAGCTTTGGTCCTAATCAAGGGCAGAAACACTTAAAGCAGAGAAAGCTCCTCTACCAGAGTGTATTTTTTTCCCCAAAAGAACAAAACTTTTATAAGTTGAAGTGCAATGGTCAACATGGCTTTTTCCCTTTAAATAACAGCCTCTTAGACCAAAAGCAGAGTCAAATGGGACACATGAAGGGGCACTTGAAGATGATTACTACTTAGGGCTCACTATAAAAACCACCATGGCTCGCTACAAAGGCAATGTGGCTGAAAATATGTCAACTCTCTCTGCAGAGGAACACTTGATGATTTGATGACAGCTGTATCTCATACTAACCAAAGTAAAATGTACTGTAGGCAATTTTGACAAAAAAAAAAAAAAGAGGGGCAGAAACAGAGCATTCTGACCTGCCACAGAACCTTTCTAAGGCTATTGATTAAGCTGGATGGGTACCAACAGTGCTCCACTGTCTGTCTGGGACACAAATAGGACAACGAATAAACTATGATTACAAAACTGGCCTGTTCCTGCAGTGTGTACTTGTCAACGTGTCCATTCTGAACTACAAATTATCAGTACAATCAGGAGGTACAAGGGGAAATGCAATTTTCACTTAGACAAATACTCTGAGAGTTTCCAAATATAGAATAGAATAGAATTCAACTTTATTGTCATTGCACTGTCATAAGTACAAGCAACGAAATGCGATTTGCATCTATCCAGAAGTGCTATACATGATATAGACGTTTATTTGCAGGTGAACCAAATAGCAATAATGGCGTGGAGCTAAACCAGTCCGTGGTGTGTGTGTGTGTGAATAACAGTCCATATATATATAATTTATTTGTCATCACAAGGTGTTTTTGTAGATTTTAATAGAGATACCAGCAGAATTATTATTTTAATCATTTTTTATCAATTTGACCTAAATCAACAAACTGCAGCTTTTTCTTGAAGATCACCTGCATTTACTTCTTTTAAGAGTTATCCCTCCCTCTATTGCTCTACAGTGACAGAGGAGTTTGAGTGTCCCAATGGTCCTCACATACACTGGCAAGGGTCTCATGCCCTGGCAGGGTCACCCAAGGCAAATGGGTCCTACCTGAGTAATCAGGCAAAGACTCCTTATGATCAGCAATGCCAGAGGAAACAGTGTTCCCTTTGCCGGACCCCGCACAAGAGGAAGATAATCGATGGAAGAGTTACCATGACGGTTCCTGAGCTGAGATTGCAGAAAAAAACTGTTGTGTTTTAGAGGGACATACGTAGCTACAAAGGTTTTCCAGACTTTTTGACTTTGAATTTAAAATGCATCATATTGTGCATTTAAATTTTCTTCAGGGAAAAATTGATAAGCATTCAAAGTTGGTTTTCATGATTGAGTGGCTGATTAAAAGGACTAATTAAATGCTGCTTTTAAATTCCATAATGAGGCTGAATTTGCTCTTTTACACCGAGATGTTTTTATGAAGCTTTGCATCTATGTATAGTAAATGAAAAGTTTAACATTTAAACATTTATATTTAAAGTATCTGATGTATTATTATTTACTATCAAGTCCTAAAAATGTGACATTTTATGAGGTGACAAAATACAGAATACTTTAAGAAATCTTTGCAGGATTCACTCCTTACCTTGATTCCTACATAGTCTACAGGAATGATTGGTTTCTCCAGTGAAGGCAGGCGGGACTCGTTTAAAGGCTCTCCCACCATCACTTTTGTTGCCACGTTGATAAAGTCCACACCAATTGTTTTTGATACAAAAGGAAATGATCGTGATGCCCGCAGATTACACTCTATCACCTACAAGGAGACAGAACATACACAACCTTTGTTAGAAAAAGTTAAAGCCTGAAATTATTCCAGCCTACTGCATGCTTCAGAGTAGCATAGATGTTAAATTTTGAGAGCTACACTAAATGAATTCAGAACCATACTACGCTTATAGCCCAAACGCATATACATAGGATATGTATAGTATGTGCACTGGAGCTGAAACATCAAAGATGAAAGCATTATTGATCATTAAATCTCTCCAGCTTGACGAATCATTCTGAACATGAAGTGATTTCAATTTGTAAGTGAATTGTATTTGCTGCAGCATGATCTGAAAATGTCAATCTGCCATTTGATCATACCAGCGGACACATCACCTACCATGACATCATTGCCTTTAACCAGAAATTGGGTGTTAAAGGGCCCTGAAATCTCAAACGCTTGTGCAATTTTCCGGGTGGCAATTTTGACCTGAAAGCAGCAAAAAGGAGAACATATATTCAGGAAAATATGAGGTTGTCTTTCAGACTTTTATCACATATGAAGTGTAATTAGGGACATTTTGAGTAGAAAAAAAAACAAAAAAAAAACAAAACTTTGAGCTAAAGCATGCGATAAGAAGCAAAGACTTTTGATTCCCTTATAGCCTAAGGAGGGTGCAGTGAATTGTTATTATGGTTTAAAATACAAAGTTAGCAAACCAATCCTCTATTTTGTCATTTCATATGTTCCTTACTTTTCTTTGACTAGGAACACAATATATTCTTCTGTTCTCATTCAGGCTGTTACATTACCTTTAAGATCTCAAGGTGAAACAAGAAAGCACTAATGTTTCTTATTTAGTTTTTTGCTTTGTTTTTTAATTACACACCCCGAGTAGAATCTGACTGTAGTTTGGTGACCTTATCTGTCTAATTAGGGTTCTGCAGAAACACCACAAATATAATTATATTACATAATTTGTAATACTACTGGCAAAACACCCCAAACATAAAAAAACAGAAATGGCAATGTCAGCAATAGCTCCAATGTTATGAGATGCACAAGAAGGCAGGTGGCAGAAATGACCCAGAGTGACTGCAAGCTTATAAAGGGATTCAATTGAAAAGTTGCTTTTATGCCTCAAACCACAAGACTTAAAAAAAAAGTAATGGGGGGGAAATGGTCATTGGTCCTCAGAGGATCACTGCCTTGCAGTGTTTAACTCACCATTAGCTGGTGTGGCCAGAGCTCATAGATTCTATCAAGATGCTGGTGGATGGTTTTAAAACTGAAACTGCATATAAACAATTGTGTTTTGGAGAGTGACGATTCCCAAGTGGTTTCAGACTCTTAGTTTGAATTTCATATGCTTCATATTGCTCTACTTGGGCTATTTATTTATTTATTTTTTTCGCAAAAAAAAAAAATATATATATTTTATGATTGTGTGTGGCTGATTATTAGCACTGATTAAATTCTGTTGTTTTAACATTTCATAATGAGTCAGTTTCTGCTTGCTTACACCAGGAGCTCTAACAAGTTTTTGTATTCATGTAGAAAACAGATTCGTCTTCTTTTTTATTTTTTTGGACTCATTTATTTCACAGGGTGGAATTATTATACAACATATGACTACTCTGATTAAAAATACAAGAATTATTCTGAGTTTGTTTGCATTTTCTATAAACTTACCAACCACCTTATTAGCTAAGATATGGGGTTAGTTTTGTCTTCAGAATGTACCTGGATTCTACAAATTTTTGAAAAACGTCTTTGGAGAGTTTTGGTTGCAGTTCAAAAGACAACATCACTTAATTGTTCAGGATTTGTTGGCTGCATACATATTATCCAAATCAATCATTGCATCACATCAAAGCAAAGGCTGCGGGAGTACAGTTAAGTAATTATCTAGTTTAAGAAACCTTTTTGTGAGAATTTGAGAATTGTGACATTTACTGTATAAAACTCTTAGTTGGTACTAATGGGTCTAAAGTGATGATTTTGTGGTTATCACTAAAGTGATACTGTTTATGCAAAATTCTGATCTTACCATCTGAATGTCACTGCCAAGTTCTGCTTTAAGTTTCGTCATGTGCTTAGAGATGGTATATTTATATATTGGGTGTAACAAGTGGATTTTCATGTAAATGTTTTCTCACACCGATCTGCCCAACCTCCTCTGTCCTTGACATCATTTTTGTCTACACAAGAGTGGCTCATTTGATCATTTCAGTTGGTCTGACCATTTTCTTTAAATCTACAATATGGTAGATTTAAATCTAGAATATGGTAGACTTAAAGAAAGCTTTCAAAACACTTAGACAAGCCTGTCTGTCCATTTTAAAGTCCAGTAAGTTATCTTCACCCCATCAAGATTCCCAAATTCACTGGATTGCTTCCATATGTCTGAAAGATTAGCTACTTATGTTTACAACCAGTTAAACATGTGTACCTTATAAAGTAGATGATGAAAATAGATTCATCTTAGTACTTCACTTAGAGTGTTACTCATTCTGTAATGTGCTTTATCTCATCAAGGTCAAGGCCTAATGACTTCTCTGTAAAAAAAATAAATAAATAAAATAAAAAAAAATCTAACTAAAGCTGGGAGGTGTTTTTGCAAGCATGAAAAGGGTTTACATGACATCATCTTGTAGACTGGCCAATACTCAGAATGACATTAAGTATTCCAAGAACTTTGGAGATCCTGTAAAAGGAAAAATATTTACACCAGCTGGGAAAATTATTTTCAAGATATTTAAAAACCCATTTTGTGTTCAAAGGTGCAATAGTGTTAAGCTTGACTTGACAATAAAGTTCTCCAAATTTGCCATCATGGAGGTCCTGAAAACCAGGCAAGTGTTAATCTAGAATTACTGGGAATTAAACAAGCCCTTGTTAATGGTGGAGAAACTATGCAATACACTAAGACAGGGCTTTTGAAAGTGTGAGGAGTGCCTCCCGTAGGGAGTGTTGGAGTTCTTCAGGGGGAGTGCGACAGCAGGCAAGAAAAAATAACCAGAAAAAGTAACTGTGGACAATAAGCCAATTTCACCAAAGCTATGCAAGACACAAAACTGATAGATTTTTGTACCTAAAGCTGTAGTAGGTAAGGTAACAGAGTCTGGCACAAGCAAAAATAATAAAAAAAAAGGAGGAAGTATGGAAATGATTATTCAAAGTTAGGATTTCCACGAGCTAAAGATGCTCCACTGCTACAGTGTTGTCTCCCAAGAGGTGACAACATTGTATTGAGACAAACTCCCCAGTTTGACGACCAAGCCCCAGAAGTTTTTTCACAGGGTAAATGAGTTTGGTCACAGCAAAGTAGTTTATACTTTTAACACTTTAAATGACAAAGCAACTAAAGCATAACATCATGTAGTGTCATGCGTAGCTAAAACAGGTAACCCCCACAGGATCAGATAAACATGTTTGAATAGAACATCAAGTACAACAACCCCCTTATGTTTGCACAACATAGGAGGGTGAGTTGTTTGCCTATTTGCTCTCTAAGGGAAGGTTAACTCTCCCACAGTTTGAAAGCCCTTGCAATAAGAGATTGCATGTTGTAGCAAATGATGTACTAACTTTCTCTAGAGCTCCCTGGCTGATGGTTTGGGTTGGGAGCATTAAGGTGGCATCGCCTGAGTGGACACCAGCATCTTCTACGTGCTCTGTAATAGCATGGACAAGGACCTGAAAAGATAAATGTTGAAAATGATAAAAAACTTAAGCATTATATTAGGAAAATGGTGGCTCTATGAGACCAAATAGAGGCCTACACATCAATGTTCATATTTTCACAGCTTTGGCATTGTAATCCTATAATTGTCTGTCAGATCTGACAGTTCTTGAAAGTCAACGTATTTATGCTTATGCGATGAACAAAACTACATCATCTTTAGTAAAAAAAAAACATGCACCTGCTGCTGAGAACCAGCACGAAGAGGAGGTCCACAGCAGTTTACTTACATTTATTATTCAGAAAATATTCTAGATCTACTTAATTTTCCAAACGTATTCTATCCCATAATGAAAATATTGTATTTTTTTACGGTGTTTACAAGAAAATTCACATATTTAACTTATCTTTGACCCTATTAAAGAAACAATGTCAATGAAAAAATTAGAGTCAAAAGAATAACTCTGTATGTTCCACCCAAAGGAGAAAAGATATGAATCAGCCACCAACTCTGAGCAAGAATGTGTCTGTAAATGAGCTGCTGTGTCATTAGCTCATTTGAACTGCTGCTAACCACAGCATTCATTAGCACTCTTCAGATACAGCCTGTAATTAATACGTATTATCTCCAACTTTTTCACTCTCCTGTGCACATACACACAAGTTATGAGAGGTGTTTGGTATTCTCTGAGTGGACGGCTTGTTAATGTGATACTGAAGATAAAGGAGGAGCTGTATTCAGAGAAGACAGAGGGAGAAAATCTGCCGTAGAACTGGATAGCCCACGTACAAACTGACACCCTTGAAATGACTCTTGCAGGCTAAACAATAGCAAAAAAAGACAGGATATTCAGGAGAAATCACTAACTGCAACTTATGCCGCAAGTATGGCTTTAGGAGCATTTAAAAGTTATGCCAACGTTATTCCGCCACTTTGTCGACTGCAGACTATACAATATCGTTCTGCATCAAACAAAGAATAACGACAGAATGAATAATGTTGAGGTGTAGAGATGAATAAAAACATTTTTCTAAAAGAAAACCTGCTCAAGTGTGGAAGAAATACAAATACCAGTCTGACAAATAATGTCACTTTCTAAGCTGAGACTCTGAGCAACACTATGTTACATCATGTGAAAAGTGCTTAATAGCAAGAGATTTTAACAAAAGTAAAGTGAATGTTGATGTATTTAAATGTATAATACTAATAATAAGTACAACAAAAATCATTAATAAAAATGTTGATGATGATGATGATAATAATATATTATAACAATAATAATAGTAGTAGATACCTTGCCATTGTTAGCTACAGCATCCACTTCTACCTCCCTGGCACCACGTATGAACTTTGTGATGACAACTGGATGCTCCTGGAGGAAACAGAAAAGGGAGACAAAAAGAAGTATATACATAAAATCACTTGATCTGGAGTAATCAGCTCTTGGGATAAGATGTTGTTGCAATCAATGATATTTTGTCAGCTCTGACCATTTGCAAAAAGATGAAAGAAAAATATACATTGAAGATGACCACTGATGTAAAAGTCTTCCTTTTTTTTTTATCACCGTAAACAATCTTTGAATAGTCTCGATTTATTGTAGCCTAAAATACTGGTTCTCATAAGTTAAGAGGAGACAAACATTTCACACAACAAAAACAACACACATAACCAGTGTGAAGGCATTCGAAGATTAATATAGTTTGATTGTGCAGACAAGCCTATGGCACCTATAAAGAGCTGTGTGAATAGATCCATAAAATTGTAATTTACAATAAAATGGGAATGTTATGGTTTTGTTGAAACCAATGCATAGACTGATAGGAAAGGTCATATACTGATTCTAACTGTTGTCTATGTAAAAAATAACAACAAAAAATACCAAAAACAAACAAACAAAAAAACTTATTAAAGATGATGCAAGTGTAGGGTACAAGTTACAGTGGACATTAGAACATGTGACACAACTAGTTTTTTCACATTTCATTTATGGAAACAACCAAAGCAGAAAAGAAGAAAATAGAACATGTACTAAAAATATCTTGTCTTGACGTGTTCTGGGAAACTGAATGTGTTGTTACCGCACCAACAGTTGTTCTGTTTTACAATAACATGTTGTCCTTTCCAATTATTTTCATGTCACCACATTCAGTAAATTGAATAACTATGTATCAACATATTTCACTGGTATATAAGATGTCAGAGACATTGCATTGTTTTGTATTAAATTGTTTATTGTCATGCAATCACAGGTCACAGACGTGATTCAGTGAAGTGAAATATACAGAACCTTGTTTTACTTTAAATCTGTTTGAATTACTTAAAACAATTTAAAAAATGCTCGTCTGGAGCTTTGAATGAGCTTATGTATTTTCTTCCAGACTCCGGTAGAGGCCCATGGAGCTGCCAGTCACCCCCAAGCAACCTTGGTGTTTAGTGAAGTGAAGGTGGCACACAGCACTAACCAGCAGCTTTGACAGTTGCTGGTTTTCAATTTTAATTGAAAGCAGAGGGAAATCACAACACAAACATCCTCTCAAAGTGTTTCCATGTGTGTATTGGTTTGAGTGACATCATATACCCAATAAAATGTGACTTCAATGTAATTCAAAGAACAGAAATTACAGGGAATACATGAGGAAGGAGACCTGTGGCAGAAGGTCTGTCTCACTTGTGCAGACATGTACACTTAGCTTTAACAGCCATCTCACCTGGGAAACCTGTGTAGCCTCTTCCAAGAAGCGTTTCATTTCTTCCTCCCCGTAGACAACATTCATTGCAGAGCCACTAGTGAGATACAAGCAGCAGAAGGAGGGAGAGAAAGAGTAAAAGGAG
The DNA here is from genome assembly GCA_903067065.1 of Brachyrhaphis terrabensis. Lineage (NCBI taxonomy): Eukaryota > Metazoa > Chordata > Actinopteri > Cyprinodontiformes > Poeciliidae > Brachyrhaphis > Brachyrhaphis terrabensis. The sequence continues at coordinate 41,452 of CAEGAG010233370.1, read as the reverse complement.
AGAAAACATGAGGGCACGGAAGATGAAGAGAAGCAAGCCAACAGGAGAACATACAAGCTTCAAATGATTGTTCAAAACACTCATTATCTCTCTATTGCATCACTATTACCATAGGGAGCAAGGTCTGGAAACAGTCAAAATGAGGAGCGGGAGAGAGTAACAGCGAAGAACAGCTATTTAGGTCGAAAAGCACTTCAGGCTCTTGAAAATGAGTTCAGAACTTCATCATTAAAAAAACAACAGATTTAGGCTAGTTTTGTTGTGGTGGTTGTTTGTGATTTTAGCTGGGTTATCATCCTGTTTGAAATGGAGAGTTTGAGAGAAACAGGATGAAGTAAGGCCACAGGCTTCAGTCAGACCTTTATTCCTCAGCTGTCTATGGCTCAAAGGCAGATATGTGTCAAACCCCCTAAATAATACTGACCCCTAATTTGAATAAAGGAGATAGAAGATTTAGAATACATTCAAATTAAGGCTAATCTTTGGCATGAATGGAGTTTCAACATCAGTATTCTCTGGATTTAGAGTGAGTAATCAAACAAAGTAAAACAAAGCTTTCAATATCTTGCATGTTAAAAGCTAAGTGTTATAGCATAAGTGTACAAATAATGCTAGCAATGCACCAAGAGAATTGTTCACAACCATAATTGGACTGTGTTTATCCTGACAAGTTCTGACGTTTGCAGGCTAACTGCAAGCACACCATATGTAAGTACTACCAAGCTGCAGAAACAACAGTACTCTATTGTTTCTATGGAAAAAAAGAGGACTCAGCAGTTTTTTTTTCAGTCAGTGTCAAATTCAAAAATTGAAGTCAGAGGAAAAGCAGGGATACATATAGTTGAAAATGATATGTCATATTTGGACATGGCTTAATGTATTACAGCAAAATTGTTTTATCTTTTCAGGGCTCAACCTCTGTCATGAAATTCACATGCTGGCAGCCTTTTAGAAATTTTAGAGAAACTGGTAAGTGATCTAAAAAGGAAACTGTTAAGAACTTTGAAAGAAGCTGCACCTTGTTCCTTGTATTTCAGTTGTCACCACGAAGGTGTAGTGAGGCCTTTCCCCCTCATAATAGCCATGAAGCTTGTCTGCTTACTGAGTAAAAAAAAACTAACATTTTTATTTTGCAGTCCTGTGGTTATTGTGATTTCATCAGTCATTATGGCACACTTTACCACTCTGTTGAGACACAATTGCTTACGTGTACATTTTCTAGGTATTGCAGACTGAAAATGCTACTTTGAGTTGGTATTCCTGGTTGTGCTAATTGCCAATATTGGTTGCTAAAACGATCACTCAAAACAGACATGTTTCCACAAACACTTGGTAACACCAGGCCCTCTGCCCACCACCAGAAGGCAAGGCAAGGCAAGGCAGGGGAAGTCTCTTGACCAAAGTCGCAGTGAATGATAGAGACGGAGCCGGGGTTGGAGCCGGTAACCCCCTTGTTACGGTACCAGTCCTGTACAGTCGCCCCAGTAATGACTGTCTTTAATACGTTTTTTGCATTTCTTACCTAGTTCAAATTACTAAAAGTTAATCCAAAAATATGCATTTTATTTTCACAAAAATCAAATGTCTAATCAATTAATATCTTGTCAGCAATGATTTTGGTATCAGTTAAAATATGTAAATATATCTATGCACTCAAACCTTGAAGATTGATCAATTATAAAAAAGTGAAATGTGTCTAAAAGCTGGTCTCGTTGTTCTGAGTCAAGCACCACTTGCATGTATCACCCATACAGATCAAATGGTTTCAGAGCCACAGGGAGAGACTATACTAACAAAAATTAAACATGCTAATAAGATGCAGTCAATTTCGGAACACTCTAAAATGAGTTCTGAGCGTTCATTGCAAGCATCATTATTACAGGATATAATGTGTTTTTGTATAAATGTAGGACAAGTTGTGCAAAACAAATTGGAGAGAGTTCATGGAACAAGGCACAAGCTTTCATTTAAACAGTTTTTGACCATAGTCAGAGACTTGATTATTACTTTTAATGTCAAATTTAATTATTGGCAAACACCTCTTCACTGACTTAAATAGCTTTGACATTTAGAAGAGTCTTCAATGTTACCTACTGCTGAACACTCTTGTGCTTACTTATTTTCCTTTTGTTACTTAGACAGATTCATTTTAAAAGAACATCGCATCTTCCAGAACCTCAAAAACAACTACGAAACCAGCAGAGCCTCAATTATGCAACGGTCTCAGTGATACCCAAAGTTCTGTTTTAGGGTGTCTTCCTGACATCTACTGGGCAGACATTTTACTGCATAGTCAAAGAAATATTTGTGTGACTGCTCAAGTCATTAATCATCATAAATAAAAAGGCACTTTAATGGTTTAATAATCAGTTAGATAATTACTAATAAAATGTAAGGGACTATGCATAACTGTCAACAGCTTGTATTTAATGATAAAAACATTAGAAATGTGTTACGTGTTCAAATAGTTTCAAACAGTTGATAAATTACCAAATGAAAGAAATAACTAAGCAGGAATTAGTCAGTAAGTGAGTTTCTCTCTGAAGGCACAAACATATTAAGAGTAAAAGGCTCCTTATAGGTGTAGAAAAATATTGCACTGTTTTAGACTATTGGGTTTTAAAACTCACCTAAGAACATATGAGGGCCGAAGTAAACAAGGGTAGCCCACCCGGTTGGCAAATGCAAAGGCATCTTCCTGTAAAACACAAACACATAGCAGATACATGAAGGTATAAAGCTGCCAGATAGAGACATAGACACATATCTTGGATTGAGATTAACTGAGAAATTTGTTGACCAAAATACTTTGTTGTTACTGTGGGAAGACTCAATTTTAGGTATTTTCCACAAAGTTAGGTGTTAAGAATGAAGCCAGATGAAGTACAAAAGAAGGAAGAATATATTTAAATGAATATGCATCATCTGGTTGACCTAAAGGTCGACTGTTGATTTAGTTTGCTACAACAAAGAGCTATTTATACTGAAGTGGGTGCTGATCATTTTGCTTACAGGTTACGTCCTACAGTTTTGGTCATTTAATTGTGGGATTTTTTAGAGTTGTCAGGCCTTTAATGTATGTAATGTAATGCCCTGGGGATAATTTATTGAAGTAGTGAAAACACTAAACTACCCAGAGCCAAGGGAGTCTGAACTTATAGTCAATCATCGAGCAAGTTGTTTTTAGAAACATAGGTATCTTTTTGTAAATCTCAGGGTTAAGGTAAGATTTACAATTTACCTTTTAACATACAATCCATGATGACACTGGTGTTGTCAAGACAGTTAAAAATTTAACTATAGAAATCACGCTTATCATGCTAAGCTTTTTAGATACAGTAAATCATTAATGACAGAATGGCAGAAAGACTAGAAGATATATATTTTCTAAGATAATTGTGTTACCGTTAAAAAGAAATTGGGATCAGCTAAAATCTGTATCAGGAACTTATCCATCCATTCATCGTTTAAACCCCCTAATCCTTGAAGGGTCACAGTTTAGAAGATAACATATTTAAAAATAGCTAAGACTGGAAATCAGTCACAAATCTCTGACAAGTGTTACTTTATTATGCAATGCAGTGTCTCTTACCGTAAAAAAAAAAAAAAAAAAGGTTTTGAGAATTTATCTGTAAATCTTGAAACATTTATTCTTTCTGTAGCTGTATTAATATTGCATACTTTGCAATAACATATTTATATATGTAAATTGCATTAAATGATTAAATGAAGTGATAAAATTAAATAGAATAATTACTCTAACCATGTCACCTGTATGTTGAACAGCAGAACAGTTCTGCTTCAAATTTCAAATGTCTGTAGACACCAATAAGTGCATTCTAGTCTTATTTTGAAGTTTGTTTGTGTTGGGAGTTACCCAGCACTTCTGCATAATTATCAAAAAATCTAATTATCTCATAGAAAAATAGAAAATAACTTAAGTGACAAGCATTTATATAAAAAGGTATAGGGTCTCTTTCTGTCAGACCAGAACAGACAGAACAAATATCATCACAAACAGAGTGTGAGCTTAGATGCATCATAGTCTACTTCAGACATTTTGTCTGATAGTGGTAGAATGAAGTGAATGAGAAAGGGCACTCAGCGGTTATAAACAGCTTGAACCGCCATTTCTGGAGACTTTACAGCTTGATGAGCAAATGATGTTAAATGGCTGCTCAGAAACTGACAGGAATAATAAATACTGTTTTTGCATTAAATCACATTTTTCTTGTCATTTATTCTGATGTTTGTATGTCAACTAAAGTTTTCCCCCCCATTTTAGAAGTATGTTTCAACTGATTACATTATGCAAATTTGAAGTAAATCTACCTGTGACGATGTAGGAGGTCATTAACAACCACAAGAAAGTATTACAAATCGAATTGTTAGACCTCGTAAGTGTTTTGTTTTCCACTAGCATGTTCATCCAAGGAATAATTTCCCTGGAACCGTAAAGCTCTTACATGTACTCATTTTGGTTGTGTCCAATCATTTTGGTATGATTGGACACAATCATTTTGGAGTATTTTTTTTATTTCTCTTTTTGTTTTATTTGAATGATAAATACAAAGGTCTTCCACTATTTAAATATAATAGATTTCGCTCCAATAATTAAATGGATTCTAAGAGATCTTTACCATTCATAATCTCAAATTGTGAAAGGTAATATTTGAAATACCAAGAGATATTTTAAAAACATTGGGGTATTTCTTCCATAAAACTGAAAAATAGGCCGTCATTGGGTCTCTTAAAAGGTTAGTGACACAACACGCGTGACTAAATTTACACGGAAATGGGCTACCAGATACAAAATCAGAACCAGTCTTACACAACCATTTCAGTTCCCAGACCTACACAAAATTCAAAACTTATAAGGTCAGCTCAAGGGGAAAGAGTAAGAGAAGACCAATCGCTCTGTACAACATAAAGAGATTGTGCAAGCAAAAATAATCTAACTTCCCTCACTCTGTATGTTCTACCTAATGAAGTGTTAAAGATTAAGTGCTGTCCTCCTGGCAAAAGGGTTTTGTACAAATTATTAACTCTTCTGAGGGCCAAAAAAATCTGGTATGCATAATTTAATATAAAAAAATCTATTTTCCTAATGAGGGATTTTTTCTTTTAAAAGATTCATTTAGTCAAATCCAAGTGTTGCATTTTTCAGTGTGAAATTCTGCTGCATGACCAGATATATTCTGAAAACCCTTATGAATTAAAGCTATACTCCCATTTTTCCAATCCAAAAGTGAGAATATAAGTGCTTTTCAATCCATTTCACATTTTTACTTATTTTTTTTCCATCCACCCACACATCTTATACAAAAAAAAATGAAAGAATTAAGAGTAGGAACTGTGGAAATAGTCTGGTAGTTAGAGAAAGACTGTATGCCCTACTCCTCCTCGTCATCATTATCATTACCTTTCTTTCTCCTCGCTTCCGTCTCTCCTTCAGTTTGGCAGTTTTCTCTCAGTCATTACCCAGCTTCCTCACCAGGTGAGGTACCATTTATAAACACAAAATAGCTTCAGAAAAACACAAGAATCATCCCCCCCACAGCAAAGCTAGAGCTGCTGTAGCCTATTAAAAGTAAACTACCCTTTAAAGATCAACATAGAAATAGGATATGTGAGCTATATACTATTGAGATTCTCTATGTTTTCACAAGATAAATCACTCTTAAGTGGTACCTTAATAATGCAAATAAAAAGAATGGAAAAAAACCCAAAAAACTTTAGGCATCCAGCATTTTAGTAACTAGTATTTCATGGTGTGTTTCAACAATATAGAACTGAGGATAAGTTAAAATGAGAAAAAAAAACAAAAAACGTAAGTTTTAATAATGAGAGAATATCTAGGTTGATGGTAGCTTGAGAAAGTCTAAGTTCTGATATACAGAATTTATACGTTGAATGTTTGTGAAATTGAATGATGGAAATGCATTCCTCCTTAAATGCCCAAGAACTGAACTGACAACGTTTGAGGTACTTTAAACAACCAAAATACACATTTGTAGATACCATTTGGAAAACAGCAACAAAGTCTTGGTCATGAAGCAAAGCACAAAAACAAGAACTTGCTCAGAAATATATATATTTGTAATTAATAAAAACATTAATATTTCCTCACCAGTGAACTGAGTGCCCTCCATGGAGCTTGGGCCACTTCAAGATTGTCAAGGATGCTGGAGAAGACAGAACGTTCCTCAGCCCGATCAATCTGCAGGGGGCTCGTCCCCAGAATCTTTACTCCACTCTTATGCAAAGGGATGGCCAAGTTGTTGGGGATCTGACCTCCCACAGACACAATACTACCAGAACACTCCTATGAAAGAGTGAAGAACTATTTTATTAGGAAATAGTGGAAACAACAACAAGAAGGCAAAAGGATACATTCTAAAGTTGAGTTCATTAGTCCAATATTTTTCACATAAAAATCTGGAAAGTGCAGCTTGTGCATGTGTTGAGACCCCTTTATTCAGATACCCTAAAATCTAGTGAAACTAAATGCTATTAAAAGTCATCTAATTAGGAAAGTTTTCAGTTTTCCACACTACATGTAGGAGAGGGAGAAAAATGATCTGATACAATTAAGCTAAAATTTTGTTTATGTCAGAAACAAACCAAAACAGAAACAAACAAAGCTGACTACATCAAAAACAAACTGTAACCATATTTAAATGTGTCTCGTCTTGTTTTTTTTATTTTCTTGCTATATATGTATAATTTTGCACATGTTGTCAAAATCATGCTTTATTATTTAAAATTACTATTACCATTGGACTTCTTAACAGTTTTAGACATTGTTTAGAAAAGCCCATCTAGGAACAAGTGCTGCAAATTAGGTTCCACTACCAGCACCAAGATAGAAGCATGGAATTGCAATTTTATTCAGTCTGTCTATGTTAATATGTGTCTGTCCCCATCAAATAATTGAATTGAACTACTTAATGTGGTGAAAAACTAAAGCTACACATCACTGTGAACTGACCATTTCTACAGTGAAATGTGGAGGTAGGAGTATCATGCTGTTCCTGCTTTTGCTTAGTAGCAACAGGGAATCGGATCAGAGTTCATTGAACAATGGATGCAGTTAGATACTGGGCAATACCACAAGAAAACCTATTAGGTAGACATCTATATGGGAAATGGGTGCAACTTTTTCCAGGAAAAGAACACTAAATACACGGCCAAAGCTACAAAGGAATGATTTAGATTGGATTTTTTATTCAACTTCATCAAAAAAGGAATATGTGTTGTTCACAAATGATTTCTAAAGCAGTTTGACTGATCTTAAGCCATTATGTAAAGAAGAATGGGCAATAATTCAGCCCCTAGATGTGCAAAACTAAACCCAAGAGGCTTGCAACTGTACTTGCAGTGAAAAGTGGTTTTACAAAATATTATCTCAGAGGGGGCTGCAATACTTTGTTATACCATCACTATAACATACCTTGAAATTTAATGTTGTAATATTAAAAAAAGTGAAGAAGTTGAAAGGGTAATGATAATTTGCAGTGCACTTTATTTGGCTCTGGAAACTGTTTAAGCTATCTCAAGAAAATGACAGATATGACTAGCACCATGTCATAAGTACATCTAATTAGAGACAGGGAAGTAACAACACTTGTTAATCTTGCCAATCAGACGTTGATGAGGCCCACCTGCACCATAAAAAAGGTTCCTGAAATCATTCCTCCAGTGGGGCAGCTGGTAGGAAGAGGTTTTGTTAAGCTGTCCACCACCTTTGGTGCTTGCAATTTCTTTGGACAGTTTTGAGACATTTTGTTCTTTCTTGATCTGCTAAGTAGTTTGCCTTTGAAGTAGTTTGATTTCACAAGCTAGAAGCTCGTGTTTGAGAGACAAAGGTGCTCCCTTTGTGTCTTCTTTTTTTTTTTTTCCTTTCCCTTTTGGGTTACTTAAGTTTACCATAGACTTGTTTGGACATTTTGCAACTTTAATTTGCAATTAACCTCCTTCAGTTTGTTAGACTCCTGTTTTGTGTTAATTGGGTTAAATTGTACTGTGTTTTGGTTTTGTGAAACCATCTTTTTTGTAATAAATCATTTTACATTCCACTTATTTTCTCTGGGCACATCTTTATGTTACCGCCCCTGAACCCCTAGACCTTGGGGGCGTAACACTTGGAAATAAATATGAGCAAATGTTATGCCCTCTGAAGTCATGGAAACAACTCTATGCATAAGAGAGAAAAATTGTGAATGTGCTTTTTAATAACTGCATGCAGCCCTTTTTCCTGTCTAGGTGATCCAAAGGGGATGTTGTTTCCATGGCAATGCCAGGTTGTATCTCTTCATTATTCATGGACCTGCTCTCTTGCTCCTGTCCAGGGGTTATCACCATGCTCTAATGCTGTATTTATCTCTCTCACACACTCACATACACGCACACGCAAACACATACATATAGAACTGCAAAGAGTGAAACTATCTGCAAGAGAGGGATTGATGGTAAGGCTACATCCCTGAACAAACAAACACCTAATCACACTGTGATCCCATCACAACTTTAACTGGATTACAATTCCTCTGCAGGGGAACATCAGCAGATATGTAAATGCTTTGCAAAGCACGTAAGCAAAGCATTTACGTGCTTTGCTTATGTCAAAGCACGTAAATACACAGGCGCCAGCAAATCCAAACACAGAAAAAGGTCACGTTAATAACACCTTTGAATATGTTTTGACATGATTAGGATCAAGTGAAATACACTGACATAACAAGCCATACTAAGATTAAAAAAAGGTTCCTATAAATGTATATATATATCTTCCAAAATACATAGTAAAGCGACGATAAGTTAGAAGAATCATGGTTTTAAAACCACAAAAAAATCTGTGACATCATTGCTAGAATTAAAAAAAATGTAATGAGATACATGAGAAAGTGCCAGAAGGACTAGAATTTCATCTGACTGAATGGAGAGCAGCTGTTTCTACAGACTGTCCATCAGCTGGCTGAAAGGCAGCTACCAATTTTCTCTTATTAAGACAGCAACAGTGACACTACTGTGATATCTGTGTTATGTAATGAATGCATGCATGTATAATCTGGTGTTATTAAACAACAAACATCTTCTCATGTGTGGAAAAGGATAGTAAACAAGATCATTTGACCAGTGTCTATCTGTAACAAATCTGTATGCAATTTTTCCAAAATTCCCAAATTAAACACGAAAAAAATCAAATATATATGCATTTCCAATAGAAGGAATGTTAGTAATACTCTAACCTCCTGTTGGGTGATATCAAGGATGCGCTCCAGGGTCAACTCTTCAAAGTAAAGACGATCACACTCGTCAAAGTCAGTGCTGACAGTCTCGGGGTTGTGGTTGACCACAACTGTCTTCTTTCCAATTTGTCTCAAGGCCCTGATACAGGACACTGCACACCAGTCAAACTCAACGCTGCTACCTAGCAGATGATAAAGTCGGCAAAAATGAATATGTTGGACATAATGTGAACTTCATCATAGCAATGAAGTAGCTGCTTAACTGTTATCTGCTTTATATTTAAATTGGAATTCAATTGACTACTAATCTAGAAGATTTTTAATAATAATAATCTTAGAAATCAAACATTAACTTGGCAATGTTACAGGATGACTGTAAAAAAAAAACAAAAAAAAAAACATACACAACCCTCCTATTTGTAGCAGTTTTTGACATAACTTGGTCCATGAAACTATTAATATTAGGAGAAGTATATTAATACAGTATTTAAATATTATAACAGCATCTAATAACTAAATATCCTGAAAATACTGTGACTAAAAATAAACAGCTATGCCACAAGGGTACCCTATACACACACCTATAAGGTTGCAGGTGTAACCTTATAGGTGTGTATCTCAAAGTTTAGTGAGATACCTACCAATGTGATAAGGTCCACAACCAAGAACCATAATGCCCTGATCTTTAAATTCCAGGTCATGCTCCTAGAAAGGTGAATTAAATGACAATCATTTTTTTTATAATATAATCAAACTATAGACAGTATACATGTGGAAAGACACCACCTGGATCGCATACCTGACCATGGTATGTGCAGTACAAGTAGTTGGTCATTGCTGGGTACTCAGCTGCTAATGTGTCAATCTGTAATAAAAGAAAATGTTACATTTATAACTACCAAAAAAAAAAAAAAAAACTTATTCTGCTGTATTCTTCTGTTGTTCATTGTCTCACTACAGATCTGATCTGAAATGATGATTTTGTAAGTGTGAGTTTTTTTCTGATGTTTTGTAGTCTATTGAAGTCACAAGATTACTACTAGCAACCTTTTGATCTCGTTTTCTCTGAATATTCTCTTTGACCCTGACAGCTTACACTGCAAGCATTGAGTTTAAAGTCTAAATGCTTTTTTTGTTTGTTTGTTTGTTTTTCTGTCCTGAAACAGCTGTCAGATGAAGCAAAAAAGAGGACAACAATTTAGCAAAGGCTAAATAATAAGGATAATTTAGCTTTAACTGGCACAGATTCGATTAAAAAGCATGTTGAATTCACCAGATTCTGAAAGGTACAATCTACAATGGTGGAAGTCAATAAACAACAACATGCTGTCTGTCATTTATTTTGTTCTCTATCTCTTCTCTTTTGGCTTTGTGGCAAAAAGGTTCTGGGTTTGGATTCTGACCTGGGGTCTTGCTGCATGGAGCTAGAATGTTCTCCACATGGATTTCCTTCCACCGTCTAATAGCATGACTGTCGGTATGTTAATTGGCCTCTCTAAATTGCCCTTAGCTGTCAGTGTTTGGGTGCGTGGTTGTTTGTCATCTGTGTTAGCCTTTTGTGTACTGACCATGGTGTAATCTTGCTCTTGCTCATTGACTGCTGGAAAATGGCAACAGTGCCCTCTTTACCCAGTTTGAAAGCAGGCTAAATATCAGTCAAGAGACCCCAAAGTTTGGGCCCAGCAAATATGATATTATGTTTGCTTTATAAAAAGCATGCTTGAATAAAAAAAAACAAACAAAAAAAACATATGCAAACATTTACACAGGGGGTCAGACTTAAAATATGTAAACAGGTGAATTCACAGACTATAAGAAACTAGATGGATGGACAGATAGATGAATGGATAGATGGATAAAGTCTGAGATTAAAGCTTTTTCTTTCATTGTCCTTTTTATTTCCTGTTAGGAACCCAATAACTAGGGTACAGGGATGCATAATATTATTGATATGGAACCATTTTGGCTGATAAACTGCAGTGCATTATTAATTACAGGTGGCATTAAAATGACAGATCTAATGAATCCTCTAACCCACATGAGTTAAACTCAAGGCCCACAAACCAAATCCAGGCCACAATAAGTGTTTCTGTGGCCCTTTAAACTCTAGCGGGTCACAGAAGCAGAATATCAAGACAAAGATATTATCAGTCAAATCGATTTAGTTTTAATTTGTGTAAGGTCAAATTACATCAATGTGAAAAAATGCTAGATATTATTTAATTTTAAGAAGTACTCATCAAATGCAGAGATAACTGTAATATTTTTGTTTATAAGTAGTTTTATTACAATATTCTGCCACAATGGGCCATTTCAGGACATTCATTAAGTTGATGTGGCCTGAAATGAAAATGAGTATGACCTGAGTAAACTCCTACCTGAGTAAATTCACAATTTACTATATGCTATCCTGTAGTTTGGATAAAAATATATCTTTGGTAAAGATTAGATTTCAATTTTAGCTATTGTTCAAACTTAGCTGGAAAATATTTCCATATCATACTGTATATGAAAACCCTTTATCATGCACTAATACTCTAAAGTTTTGTCCAATTGACTGAAGTCAAATGTGTTTCACTTTAAATATGAGGAATTGTTTCTTGTACCAATTAGTTTTAAGAATTCATTTTATGTAATGTTGGTCAATATTGTATCAGATTTGTGCAAAAAAAGTGTTCAATCCACACACAGTATAATTTGTAAGCAGTGCAACATTGGTAGTGGGTCAGTTTTATAAAGTGGCCTGACTAACAAATGTTTTACTTAAAAATTAGGAACAGTTACAGGTTTGCCATTTTCATTACTATGTAATTTCATGTCATTAAAGTCATAAATTTCTACTTTTTCCGGGCACAGGCAATTAAAACTGAATCTGAACTCGAAGTCTGAGGCCACTCACCTGTTTTACCCAAGGTCTGATGACATTACTGACCCTCAGTTCTCTAGCAGCTGTTTCACTGCAGCCAAGAATCTGACCGACCTGCTGGTCTGAGAAGCCATCCTGCTTGGCTTTCAATAACAGCTCCTTGGATACTGTATCGCTGGGTGAAAAGACAAGAACAGGTGGCAATTATACATCTCTAACAGTTTAGACATTGAATAACAAAAAAACATGAATAACAATTGTTTTAAACACCAAAAAGATTCAGTAAACAGACGGTTTTAACAGAAACGTCTGTCATATTTGCATAATTTTTATTTTTCCAGACATAGATAGTCAAAGCACAGAGTTCAAGCCTGAGTGTTGTTCTAAGGCCACCTTCTGGATATTTTCTGAGCAGGTTTTATTTAGTCTGGTTCAGCTTGTTTCTTTGAAGTGACAAACTAAAGCAGAAGCAACGCATCAAATCTGTCTCAATCTGCCTAATCCAAGGATCCACATGACTGATGGTGATGTAACACTCAGGGAAAATATTCAAACTAAGACAAAAGAGTCCACAAGAAAGTCATTTTTCCTTTCTGATTTCTATAACATGTTTGATTATTTTCTAGTCTATTGAACTTCAGACATGTCAGCGGGTCCTTTACTCAGTGGTGTAGACAGCAGGGAATAGTTTACTGTACAGAAATCAATAACAAAATGACAAACACAGAATAGTGTTGGTAAAGCAAAATAAACTGCTAAGAGCAAAGCATTTAAAAAGTGATTTTTAGAAACATGGCTAAGGGCTAAAAATAGAAATAGTATCAGACAACGGATACATACAAAATCTTGAATCTTGACATGAAAACCTAAATAGATTCCTGCTTGGAAAAATAAGAATAAAAAAATAAATAAATAGATAATAATAATCATAATAATAATAATAACCTTTTCACATTTTGTCAAGTTACCCCAGAAAATTATAAGTGCAAGCAAAAGGCATTTCTATAAAGTATTCATGAGGACTGAAGTCTATGTAGATGATTAACCCCTTAAACACCAAGCCTCTTTTTTGGATTTTTTTTAAAGTTGTCAAAAATGACACCCCCAAAATGAATTCCATATATCTCAGGAACTATAAGGTGTATTCAGTTCTGGAATCAAAACAAACTTGACTTTCTAAAGAAGGATCATAAAGACTTCGATTGACTGAAAATAAAATACAGAATACTTAGAACAAATCCATTAAATTAAATTTTTTCATAAATTCTCCAAATTTATAGTAAACTAAAAAAATTAATTGGTAGGACAAAATATACAATTTGTTCTGCAAGAGGAAAAAAAAACAATGTAAATTTTTTGAATACTATCAACAGCAATGAACTAATCTTAGTTTGGCAGAAAGAAAAAAAACAAAAAAAAAACAAGAGAGTAATGATTCAGCAATACCCTGTTGCACCCTAAAGGGGTGAATTGTTTACTAAATGTCTTTCTTCAAACAGCTGCGATCCACAGGTGTCTCAGACGCACATGTTCTGTTCAGCAGACATTTTTCTAAAAAAGGCTTTCTAACAGTTGCCAAGGTTTGGGATTGTGAAAGGTTATGATGAAAACATGAAGATAAGAAAGCGCCGAGTCAGGAGTGTAGAGAGCAACTATCCGACCCCTATAACCCAAAAGTACCACAATTCTGCCTCTAAAAGAGTCTGCTCTGCAAAAGTCTGCTTAAATAGGAGTGAAAAAGCAGCTGCTGTGCCTAAGCCAAATGAGGAATAAAAACATTTCTTTTCTACAGCTAGGTTAAAAATGTATTAATCTTGATGAAATTTTATGCAACTTGTTTGAAATTACAATTAAAATTGTCTATAAAAATGCAAGATACATTAAGACAGATTATATTAATCACCATAAATAATTTAGCTCAATATATTTTTTATTCAAATGTCCACTTGTAAAATACTTCATTCGAAAGAAGTAAGCAATTGCTTGTTTTACTCGGTTCCACAAAAAACTAAATACATAAACTACTAAAACTAGTATATTCTTGCCGCCATAAATTGATCCAGTAAATTTTACATATTTCACTAGAATTGCTTGAACAAAAGGTAAAGACCAAAGGGGTGGAATTACGCTGCTGAAGCCCAAGCTGCTCTTCCTTTTTCTTATGAATGAATTATTTATCATTTCACAGCATAACTATATTGAAAAATATCAAATCTGTTTTAAATTCCCAATGCACATGGATGGGCTCTGCAACAAGCCCCACAAATAACAAAATGAGAGCAGCCTGGAAGACCAAAAGCATTATAGTGCATTTTTGTGTTTAGGAGATTTATTGCCTTCAGCTGAATATTAAGCACTTAAAAAGGAGAAGGAGGATCATTCACAGCTTTTGATCTTAAAAGCAAAGGTGTGTAACACAAATAAAATCTTAGTCGTACATATGTGCTCAGATAAAAGGAAGTGCAGGCTATCTGACGAACACAAAGGGAATGAACAATAAGGAAAAAATACAAAATATGTAGAGTCTTGTTTGAAAATGGCAGTGCTTTTTCCTCCTCTTCCTACCTCATCATTACATAAAGTGCTTCTTTTAGACAGCTTTAAAGGGGGGAATTATGCAAATTATCTTTTATGAGCATTATATCATGTTACAATGTTATTCCCTGATCAAAAACATACCTGGACTATTGCTTGGATTTTTTTATGCATGTTTGAAAAATCCTTGAATCTCCCAAGGCAGCCGTTCAGGGCTACCTAAGCGCTTGCTCATGCATTAAGACGCCTATCTACACAAAGCTCTGTCTTGGAGTTTCAGTCGTCAGCTGAGCTCAAATGAGTAAGTTATTTTGATATACACAGTATTTTCATAACTGTAGGTAACATAGTCTGTTGACTTTGATATAAAATGCCACAATGTGCACATAATCTCCCTCTTTAGAAAAAAAAATCATTTAGCTTCCAAATTGCAGCCTGAATGCATAATTCACTGAGCCTTATGTTTAAGTCTGTTGTCAAAATGGAGCTAAACTGAAAAAAAAAAAATCCTGCAATGTTCTGTTCATCCAAATCCTTTACAAAAACAAGCTGTTTTCTGTAAAGCTGTACATTCTTCTTGTGCACCAGAAATACCAAAAACAGCTCAAAAATTTAAATATTGTGAAAATGTTCAAAACTTTTTCTCAGTCATTTCAGAAAGTGAGACTCATATTATAGCTTTATTAGCACAAACCGGAATATTTCAAGTCTTGGTTTCTTGTAATTTTGATGAGTATGACTTCCAAATAATGAAACCTAGCAATTCAGTTTCAGAAAATTTGAATATTGTGAAAAAAGTTGCAGCAAATTCATAGAGAGTTGAGAGGAAGGAAAAGGTATGGTAGGAAAAGATGCACCACCAACAGGGATGCAACAACCTTGAGAAGATTGTCAATAAAAATCTATTGACGAATTTGAGGGGGGAGCAGACTAAGTCAGTGCATCAAGAGCCACTGTGCACAAACACACAAACTACAAATTTTGCACTCCTCATATCAAGCCATTCATTAAGCATAAAGTGTCAAAAGCATCTTATCTGGGCTTAAGAAAAAAATAAATAGACTGTTGCTCAGTGGTCCAAATCTGGAACAACAGCGGGAAGGCACAGTTCCCACGTTGTCTACTATGAAGTTTCCAGTCTGATGACTTAAGGTGCCACATCATCTGCTGGAGTTGGTTCACTGCGTTTTCTGAAGAACATATTCAACACAGCCATCTACCAATATATCCTTCTACTTACAAGCTTTATAGAAATGCTGATTTCATTTTCATCCAAATAACCCGGGCTTCAATTACAGTGCCACAGGGTCATCGCTTTTATGCCACATTGATTGATGCAAGAGGCGCAACTAAGTTTTAAATTTATAGAAATAAACATACTTTTTATAAGCCAGGGATTTCTTTTTAAAATATGATTTTCTATTGATCCTCTGCAATATTCTAATATTAATAACACTATAATTCTAGAGAACAGCGTGTACCTTATGAAGGAGCTCTTTTTTTCCCATTCTGACCAGCTGCTGTTTGTTTCAAGCAGTTTGACAAATCTCCTGTCTGTTGGGGGTGACAGAATTTCTATCACCATGAACAGCAGTCAAGAATAAACAAATTTCAACTTTGATTCAAATGCAGCACAAGCTTAACTGAGCTTTGCGCCCCTGTATGCCAAGGTGGGAACTAAACTCTACCTGCACTTTGCTTGGCACAGATCAAAACCACTGTAGTGCTAAGCATGCCGTACAAATAAATAGACCTGGTACTGTATTCAACCCCAAAGTTAATTTACAATGCCATCAGCCTAATGCAGGAATGATGAGGTTGTTGACATGCAGCTAGCCCAGCAAGTCCAGCATTAAATTCTTTGTAATCAATAAACACATTTGCTTTCAAGATACACATAATGGATAAGATAAAACATTTTGATTAAATAGTGTGATTCATTATAGTTTTGTCCAGTACATACTACAACATTAAAGTCTTACAAAAAAAACTTTTTTCCACACTATGTGCATGATTGTTATTCACTACAAATTACAGAAAAGGTTTAACGTGTTGAGTCTAATGTGCAATAGAGCTTGAGCCCACCTGCACTCAGCTCTATGCTTCATTAGTCTGACAACAGCCAGATGTTCTGTGTTCATCCAAAAGTCCCCAACACTAGCGGAGGTAGTGACAATTACAACATTCCACCGTGTATCGGGTTGCCCACCGGATGACTAGCCATTAAATTTTAACCAGCAAAAGAAAGCAAGAGGTCACCCATGACTGATCCATAATAATTCATCATTTCTTTGATTTGAGCCATTCGGGAAAGAGCCGGAGGGCAAAGCAGTGCAACAGAGAGAAAGACAGGAAAGTGAATGTGAACCCTTTGAAAGAATATAACTGAAAGATTATGAAGACAAAAGTTGTTGTTTTTTTTACTTTGATTTTATTATATTTACCCATTTGTGATTCCTAGAAGTGCTATTGAAGCTAATGTAACACAACAATAGCCCATAAGGGTGTTCAAGAAAGAATTGTTTATGTGCAATCCTTAGCTATGCCATGGGTTTCAAATGTAGAATTCAGGGCAAAAATAAATGCAAATGATTCAATTATTAAACTTAAATTAGAATAAATTAATAAAATTACTAGGTTTTAAGTCTTAAGTTCTGGTTTTTAACCAGAAGCAGGGTGTTGAGGTAAAACTCTGCATCAGCAGGAAGAGTTCAGCAATATGGTGACTTGATTGATAGCAGAAAAATGCATACATTATTTGGGGCTATGCAGCAACAAGGTTGTTTCTTCTAACCTTAATGGTTAAAAAAGATGGTGGGATACAGATAAATTGTGACAAGTTGAGTAAAAAAATTTATTTTTATATATGTGAGAACAGTTTAGTCATTCATTACAGTCAAAATTTGACTTTTTTTTTTTATCATATTTTCAAAGTTCTGTCAGTTTTGAAGACATAATACTACTGGGGAGATGCAATTAAAGTTGAGGACACATTTTCTGTCTGAATGATTTCATTTTATAAAGCAGATATTTGGATGTAAGAAGGTGAAAACTATGACAAATGGTTATCTGTGATTGTTAGTGTTGAACAAAATTAAATAAGTGCCTATTATTTCTAATTACATACCTAGGACTTCACTGAAAATAAATGCAGTAAAACTTGACAGTTGTTTGCAAAAATCTTTTTCACAATTTAGATAAACAATGCCTTTCGGATGTTGAAACTTAATTGTAGGTTTTATCACTGGATACCAATTTTCCTTTCAGAAAAGCTTGCAGCTCTGCACAATTTATCCTCAATGTTACCTGCAGTAACTTGGACCTGTTATTAGTTTCACTCAGATGATTCTCTGCAAAGATATACATTACTACTAAAATGATTGTATTTATTATATTATTTGTGCTTTGCTTTGCTGTCATTTTTCTCTGCAATGCACCATTATTGTGTTTTCTGTTGTTGCAAGGTAATCACTCCATATGGGATATCAAGTTCTGCATAAAAGTCCCAGGCTCATATATATTTTTGATATTTTGTGAACCGGTAACAACCATGATAAAGAAAACAAGTGCCTCCTTTGTAAATTGTTTTTTTGCATTTTATACATATCTAGACTTTTTGTGATGAACTTTTCTTCAATCTTTCCAACTGCACTTTAATTATTTTGAATAAACACTTTCTTGAAATCTGAAATACAATGGATGGATGTCTGAATAAATATGTTAAGACTTCCTGCAATAACAATAATAATAATAATAATAATAATAATAATGAAGTGATAAGTCATGGGATGCCTTTGGTTTTTATTAAATATACTGTGAATCGTGCCAGACTCAAACATAAGTCAAACTGTGACATGAAATGACCGAAGTGATTTTTGTTGTAAATAAGTTGTCACAAAAAAAAAAAAAAAACTGAATGTGATCTGCTGAAGTAGATTTTTCCTGATCAGGAAAAAGATTTTCTACTTTCATAAGAACTAGAATCTGTGAATGTAATTAAGACTATGTCCCTGAACATCAGCGCATAGAAACCCAGAAGTTCTTGTGCCCAAAGGCCCCAACAGGTATTCAGTCTCCATTGGTGTTACCTGTTATAGTTTCCAAGGTTTTGCTCCAACTGTGTTATTCTGCGAAGTTTATGGAGGAACCACTTATCAATGGCCGTGAGCTGATGAATCTGATCAACACTCATACCGTTATGCAGCGCCTGAAAAGTGAGACATATGAAAGAGACCGAGCATCAATTTTCATTTTTCATCATCACCCTATTCATCATTTACTCCCCTGAAAGCTGGCATTCAGAAGGTTTCAGCTGATGATGAACATCCAGTGATTTCAAATGAAGACTAGTGGACAGTAAACATAAATAACATGCTGGTGTCCATTCCTCCTTCAAGGACTGCTTCAGATGACATTTATATTGCAGGAGAAATATATTACTTTGGCATTTCATTAAAAAGTGTTGTTTAAACACCTTGTGTCATCAACATATAGTATAACAGAGGTTGTGCACTGACAACAGACAATAAATATTTTTTTAATTAGACGTCTGACAAGCAAAATAGCCTCAATAATGTGGACGGATTTTAGTCAAACAATTCCATGCACAAGCAAGCATGTTGCTGCTGTTGCTTTATATGTGAATAACTATGAATTTAGCAATGCCTTTATTAGAATACGGTTTTAGTTTTATCATTTATCAATACATCCACAGCTGATGGCGTCCTTTCAACCAACTCCCCGCCTAAGCTGTGGATCTCTGCAGCTTCTCCAGAGCTACCATGGATCTCTTTGACTGCTTCTCTGATTTTATATTCCTTATCTGGGGTGTCAGGTTAGATAATCGGCCATGTCATAAAGCATTTGCAGTTGTGCTATGCTCTTCCTGTTTTCAGATGAAGAATTCAAGAGTGGTTCATGAGATGTCCAAAGCTTAGGATAATGTTTTATATAGTCGCCCTGCTTTAAACTTCTGAACAGCTTTACCCGTGATTTGTCTACTGTGTTAGTTGATTTTCAAAGCACTGTTTTCGTCACAGTGGGAATTAAAATGCATGCATAGGGATGCTATTTACTAATTAGTCAACATCTGACAGTACTGGAATTTTATCAAAGGGTACAAGAGTAAAGTGGACTGAATACAAACATGCATCACATTTTACAGAATTTCATTTATAACTTTTTTTACAACAGGTTTAACTATTTTTTCCACTATTGTGTTTTAGTATATCAAATGCAATGCCCCCAAAACAAGAACTTTAGGTTGTGCAGCAACAAAATTTTCAGAACTTCAGGGGAATATTTTTGAAGGCATACTTCTATCCTTATATTTTTGATAAGGATAGAGATATCCTTATCATATTTCTATACCAGAAATATGATAAGGATTTTACATTTTGAACAATGTGTTACTAACGATAATACTAGAACTCTGCTATATGGGAAATGTGCACCACTACCTGCGCCTTCGATGTTTTGACAGTGACAACCTTATTTTGCTTCTTTCACAGCTGGTGATTAAAACAACTCAAGTGGTGAATATGTGCAAGGTTTCCAATTTGCAATAACTCTTCTCTGTGTTTGAATAAAAAAGATTGACCCTGCAAGCTTAAGCTGCTTCTCATTTCACCTTTAAAAACTATGCAGGCTAAAAGCAATTCACTCGCAATTCTCTGCAATGAGATACAGAAATGGATAGAGGACAAACATTTAAAGATATTATGCAATTTAGATGAATCTCTGTAACATACTTCAAAAAGCCACATTGTCAGACAATCAAAGTGTTATACGTGTGTGTCTTCCTCTTACTGTTTATGTAATCCGCAAAAGACAAGCCTTCAAAGACAGACAAGCTTTTCTACACAATTAATCATTCATTGCTACTAATGCAGAAGGCGAGGGAAAATAAATTTCATTAACACTTCAAAATGTGGTTTTAATGAGCAAACGATAGTCAGTCTCATTTATTATTAATATTTTAAAGAATCTACACACCTTGGCAAGGGAGAAGATGCGGGTGCTGGAGGGCACAGCCAGCTCCTGCTGAAGGTTTTGTGTGTTGCCCCAGGCTTTCTTGAGTGGCAGTCTGGGAACAAAGCCATCCACAGATGGATGACACATCCTCAAGGCCTTCTGCACACTCTCCTCAAACGTTCGACCCACCGCCATCACCTGAATCCCCAAGAGGGGAAGGTTAGTGACTAAGTGAGTATGCAAGTTAGGAAGTGTTTAATTATATATGTCCTACCCACCTCTCCAACACTTTTCATGGCACTGCCTATTTCCAATGACATGCCCTGAAAGCGGTCCAGGTCCCAGCGGGGAATCTTGGTGACAATGTAGTCTAAACTTGGCTCAAAGCAGGCTGTGGTCTTCTCTGATACGGCGTTTCTGATGTCTGGCAAAGGGATTCCCAGAGCTAACTTAGCAGCTACAAATGCCAAGGGGTAACTGTGAACCACAGCAAACAGCAGGACCAATATCAACTTTGGGGAAGAAATTATTAGACTATCTGTACAAGAAAAATAATGTAAATTCATGTTTGTCATTTTGTCCATATTGTGCTGCTGTACAATATTAATACTGTAACATGTAGACCAATTTTGAAAGTGTTGTCTTAATATAGTGTAGCTTAATTTATAATACTACCTAATAGGAATAAGATATGATAGTTTTAAAAATCACGGTGATTAAAACTGTGATTTACTGTGATAATGTTAAACTTAAATTGAAGACATTATGGTGGCCCTTTTTAATTATGTTATTTGAACAATTTAATAAATGTGGCTCCAGATCTCAAGATATTACAATGCCAAAATATTTCCCATCAAAAGGAAGCTTGTCTTGCAAAGCACAAATTACAGCTAAATTTAGCTGCCTTTGCTTATTGATTACCAGAACATCATAATGTATAGTCTGCCTTTCACCTGTCACCATTTTCCCCTTACTTCTCCACAGCAATGTGTTTTATTTACTTTATGTTTGAGTGTTGATTGTTTTATTCATCTTCTAATCATGTAAAATAATTTGTTTTGGCTTGTTGTTGAAAATGAGCTATACCAAAAATTGCCTTGCAGACAAATGTACGTAATTCCAAAGGTAGTTTGTGGAAAACAAATAAATTCTGAGAGTAAAGAAAGGCCAACAGCTAGTCAGAAAGCACTCTGCTTTACCTAATTTTAGCAATTCAAAAAAGAAAAAAAAAAAGAAAATCAAGCTGAAAATTTTTATCTTGGTCTACTACTTTACGTAGGCAAACACAAACACTTTACATAACCACAAAAGGGCAACTTATTTTATTTTTTGCCATGTTTAAACCATCTCACTGACGTATGAGAAAGAAAAAAAAGTACACTTGCAAGGCATTTATAGGCGTAGGATAACAACAGATAGACTGGTCAATTCAGTACATTATATGCATTGCATTCTTCACTGATGACTTGTCACTTCTTAAACCTTCATGTTTCTGGCAAAAGAAAAGAAATAGAATTTGCAGTTTTCCTAAAATTTAACTGAAATTTCATCTGATTAGACTACCGTAATCTATCGTTAGCCAACCTTGTCCTTAGTTTTATGTGTACTATGTTTCGTTTTCTGCAGAAAATCCTATCCTCTGGATACGTTTTGCAACACAAATACATGTATCAGATTAGTAATAATCTGATACAATTAATAATATTGTTAATTATAATAATAATAATAATAAACAATAATCCTATAGAGTTACATACTCCAGACAGCATAAGTCCTCTTTACATACGCCGTGTGTTACTACTCCTGCCATTTTCATTTCAATTTCTAAGCAAAGCAACATGTTATCTAAATGCATACAATTTCATACTAAGTGGATAGATACGTGAAAGATGCTGAAGTCTGCAAGCAGTGCTCTTCAAAACCCATATTGAAGAACACATGAACAAAATCTGGATTACACTTATGTTTGGATTGTTCATTTTAATGAACAATTGATTTTTAGACAAAATTGTTCTCACTGAAAAAGGTACAAATTATGAGGCAAGTGATTATGAATCTGTAAAGAAATAAGCTGGAAAGCAATTTTTACACCTGAACGTCTCTGTGTGTTTAATGTTGTTTTCATCCTCTCCCTTCAATTTGAAATTCATTTACAAAACTGTTGAACAATAAATACTGACACAGTGTCAACAAAAGTATGAGGCCTTGGTCTTTCGGTATTTACTGAAGTTGGTGAAAATGTAAACAATTTTCTGTTAGAGGTCATTTTTGTCAATCTAAACTTTTTTTTTAAGTCTCAATAAGCTTGAGAAAGGTTACCTTTAAGTAATGGAATTACCAAACAAGGAACCAACAAAAGTGCAAGCAAAACTGTGTGTGTGGCACCAGACCAGTGTCATTCATCAAAAATTCAACATAGACACTACAGTAGTGTGCTATTATGCCAACAGTATGGCTCAGGTCTGTTTATAGACAACAGAAACTGACAAGAATTTGGGGTAAAATTTAAGATGCTGGCATATTTTCTTTTCGAAAGAAATAAGATGATATATTTGTATTCCTCCAAGATGACACTGTTTTAATTTGCACAAAAGTGCAACATGTCTAATTTGAAGGAAATGTTGCCATGAGTAATGGGGGGAAATCCTCCTAGCAGTTTCTGATTCCTGAAATTGTTCTAGATGGATTGTCATTAAATCAAATTACACAATTAAACCACATTTTACAAGACTCTACACAGCATAAATGTTCTCACCCAGTAGCTTTGGATGCTAAAGCTGAGCTTCTTGAGAGCCGGGCATTAACCTCAATGATGCAGTATTCCAACGATGATGGATGGAGAGCATACTGGATGTTGCACTCGCCCACAATTCCAAGGTGACGCACCACCTTAATAGCCGTCTCACGGAGCATGTGGTACTCCTCATTGGACAATGTTTGACTTGGTGCTACAACTATGGAGTCGCCTACAAAATCAGTGAAGAGGAAGTTGTGAAGATCTAAGAAGTCTGCGGGCTTGAGTCAATATAAAAGTTAAATATTAAAATTATATTTTAGCAAAATAATTATCAGCTAATCTAAAACTCATGAAGATAAAACAAATCAAATCCAAATTTAATTAACTGATAAAAAGTTGTTTGTCTCTCTACTGATTGAACAAGCAAGTTCTAACATCAATGCCTGACCTCAAAAAGGCTGTTGTGGAAGAATAATAAGATATACAGTATTATATATAAGATATATAAACCTTGTTAGCAACCTTCTCAAAGTAGTTGAAGATGTTATGTCCACAAAGGGGGAGCCAATACCACACTAGAGCCTCTTCAATAAGAATAAGAAACTGGTGTGTGTGTACCTGTGTGAATGCCCAGTGGATCAAAATTCTCCATGTTGCAAACCGTAACACAGTTATCAGCCACATCTCTCACAACCTCATATTCTACCTCCTTCCAGCCGAGTAAAGACTTTTCCACCAGAATCTGACTGCTCATGGCCAGGGCCTACAGTATAAACACAATGTTATGAAACGCACGAAAATGTAATGAAAATGTAATTAATTGTATTAAAATGTTCAATTCATTAAAATTGATGTAAATACTTAACCTATATAATTATGTGTTAAAGTCCCAGCACTCATAATGATAAAACTTTAAAAAGTTTGGACAACTTCAACTAGATTATACACTATACCTTCTGGGCAGTTTCCTCCAATTTTTCTTTGGTAGCACACAGACCAGACCCCAGACCTCCCAGGGCATAGGCTGATCGCAACATCACTGGATACCCTATTTTCTCCGCTGCTTTCAAGGCATGAGGCACCTGAAAGATGCACATGAATCATTTAAGACTACAATTTCTCTCAAAATATCTCTATATAAAAAGCATCATGTACTTATATATATGTATTATACTGCATATCAAAGCTGTAAATAAACTGTACAAGTTACATATGGGATCCTAATTTGGATACTTACTGACTCCACAGCAATGCTGGGTGCAATTTTCTCATTGATCTCCATGAGTTTATCAGCAAAAAGTTGCCTGTCTTCTGTGGCCATGATGGATTCCACTGGGGTCCCAAGGACTTTCACCCCGTACTGCTCCAAAATGCCACGTTGAAATAATTCCACTCCTAAACAGAATTGTATTTATGTACATGTAATTAAAACATGTTGAATCTGCTAAAGCAAAGGAAATGGAATTAGGCACACTATTCCAACAAAAGTTTTAATAAGTGGATTTTCTAATCTTTTCAACTACAAACACATCATACCACAGTTAAGTGCAGTCTGTCCACCCATAGAAAGCAGAATGCCGTCAGGACGCTCGGTTTTAATCACTTCTGTTACAAACTGTGGAGTCACTGGCAGGAAGTAGACAGAGTCCGCCTGCTTGGAGCCCACTTCATTGGTTTGAACAGATGCTATGTTAGGGTTCATGAGCACTGTCTTCAAGTTTTCCTCCTAAATTAAATAAATAAATAACAATTTGAAAATGTGAGAAGGAACCAATATGATCTTACTGGTATATGACTTTGCAAAAAAAAAAAAAATGTGTGAGGAAATAAAAATGTGAGTCCATAAAACAGTGGTCCAAACCATTTTTCTGGGAATCTAGTTTTACTGGTACTAGATGGCAGAAAAGTCATAAACCTCATTCATGTGAGTATTGGTCTGTACACTGAGCTACTGAATATGTTATTTTATAAATGTGATATATTTAGTACTTACGTACTTTGGGGTATCAGTTTTTCACCTTGTCTAGTATCGCATGTCCGATCATCAACAAATATGATCGGACATCATCAGCCATATTTGCAGTTTGCCAAATCTGGCTTGCTCTTTGGCAAACTGCAAGCCAGATTTCTCACAGCCTAAAATCAATTTCTTCTTACTCCTTTTTCCATGAAATTGGCTCATTTTAACTACTCCAGTTTACAAACCACATTTTTCATATTTTTATCTGTAAAAAATTTTAAAAGCATAGCTTCATTTCCCTTTTTCATAATTGGATGTTATGTGATCTTCATCTGTCACTTAAAATCCCATTATAATACTTTAAGCTTGCAGTTGTAATGTCACAAAATGAATACCTTTGAAATACACTGCGTCATACCATGAATGTGGAAAAGTTGTGAAGAATTCAGCAAGGGTGTCACAGGGATGCAAAACACTTCTGAAGCATCTGCATTTTGAAAGGAACACTTCAGGGTATCTGTCTCATTAATTGAATCTAAAAAGAAAAGTAGGTCACGCTTGCGAGGCAACAACCTAAAACACAAAGTTGTAACCAATAAAAGTTCAGGGTAAGCCCTGCGTAGGCCAATAAAACAAAGTCCGCTGACACCTTGCTGATGTAGAAAAATTATCATTCAGAGGGGGGTCTGGATACCTCGGAGAGGGATATAAATACTTCTTTAATCCCCAGTTTAAGGCGACTTATTTGGGACACAGATCAATTATGTCAAGGATTCTATGTAATCACCGATATATCTATTTAGGACAAGAAAACAACATGTCATGTTCTGAACTGACCAAACACTGTAATCTTGTTTATACGTCTATCATATTGTAAAACTGAGTCCCACTTACCAGTTCCTACCCAGAACTGGTAATTGTTTTTGAGCAAGTATGACCTTGATTTTTCTAGATAAATCATCCAGAGTGGAGCCAGCTGACTTGTATCTTCCTTAATTAAGTGAATGTGTAAAGTTTTATAACTAAACAACCTGAAGCAGGCAGCTCGTATGAGAAAACCCACAATTTGCTGAAGTCACTATCAAAACTTTATTTTCCTAAAGTCAGTGTGCAGAGTAAAAGTAACTGCTGACTGGCCAAG
The DNA here is from genome assembly GCA_903067065.1 of Brachyrhaphis terrabensis. Taxonomy (NCBI): domain Eukaryota; kingdom Metazoa; phylum Chordata; class Actinopteri; order Cyprinodontiformes; family Poeciliidae; genus Brachyrhaphis; species Brachyrhaphis terrabensis. The sequence goes on along the minus strand of CAEGAG010233370.1, from coordinate 14,989 downwards.
ATGAGATGCATCCTGAGAAATCGACTTCAGTAGGACAAATCCCGGATGGACTGATAGCTTTTAATCTTGTTGGCATACCGTAGATTTACAAAGTTGTCCAAGACATTCCTCAGACACTGGTTTTTATTGCCTGATAGCAACATGCAGTTGTCACATATTTATTGGCTGCACACCAATCATATTAATCTCACAATCCACAATATCCCAAAGGTGCATTGCTGTATTAGAATCTGGTGATTATGGAGTGGAGTGCTGTTGAAATATTGTTGTTTTCAAGAGACCAGGTGGAGACTATTTAAACTCCACAGTGTAGTGCATTATTCTGTTGGAACTAAATTCTATTCAGTTTTGATGAACCAGTGCAAATTATAGCCTCAGATTTCTGTCCTTAACTGACAAGAATGTAAACCAGTGTGTTTTTCTTTTTGCTGTAGCCTACAAGCTTTGATGTTCAGACTTAAGAGATATTTTGGTTGCAATGAGTGATTATTTAAGATACTGTTGGTTCTCTTTCATTTGAAAATAGTCAGCATTTCTGACTTTGTCTCTGACATAAACAAGACAATATCATCCAGATGACTGCTGCTTACAAGCTATTTTCTCAATTCTGGATAATTCTACTTAAGATCAAGAAATAGCTGCCATTGACATTCTAAGTAGACCAACAGTTTCTAAAATACTCACCTGCTCATCCAGCAGATGTTTCTTGTAAAGTGGAAATTAGTGTATACCTTGGTGCATTGCTGATGTGAACTGAAATACGGTGTGGAAGGGAATTTCAAATATAATTGTGTTATATTTGGGTACAAGTGAATTTTTTTAATATATTTTCATTGATACTGCTAACAATTACAATCTGTATACCAACAGGAGGCATCATGATCATCTTACCTTCATGGCCTTAATAGCTTGAGATCCAGAATAGTCAAACTCACCAGCCTGGCCTATAGACAGACCACCTGACCCCAGCACCAGCACCTTTGAAACCTGCATCATGACAAAAAAAATTGTAAATACAGCAAATAGTGAAAAGCTTCATACTTACTAAAAGTAAGTAAGTAGTGCAGAAATTAGTTCCTTTTGCAATGGAGAAAAACTGAATTATTTCATTCACGTGCAACTCCTGCAACAAAAAAAACTTTGCCCATAAAGTTTTAGCTACCTTTCTGTAATCTAACGTCAATATCCTTGACTATTTTTGAGTATTTACCAAATGTAGATATATTTATTTATGTTATGATATATTTCAAAACATCTTGTTTGGTGCGTTCTCTTAGCTTTTACTTGCACCAATGTTAATAAATCTTAGCATTGAAATGCAAAGCACTTCATGTACCTGTGCTCTGGGGGGGATGCAGGGGTTCTTGGGCATCACTGACACAATGTTAGTGTCCTTTCCATTCTTTATCAAGGATATGAAGTCATCAAATAGAAACTGTGGAAACAAAGAAATTTTAATTATAAAAATAACATTCTGAAATATACTGAATGATATCCTAGTAAGAAAATATAAAGAAATCTTTAGACACTATTAAAGAGATTGTGATACATGTGGAAATAACCAGACTCTCAATGACTTTCTTGAAACAGACAATTTTTCCTTTCTTTGAACTTACTTGTTACCCCACAAAAGGTGTAATTGTTCTTCTCCTTACTACCAAAACAACTCACCAAAATCAGCACTTTGAGCTGCTTTAAGTATGAAGGGTGCTTTTGTACATAAAATTAATTGATTGATTGATTGATTGATTGATTGAAAGAAAATTACCTAGGAAGTTAGATGAACTGACTATACAGAAAAATTTTATTAAAAAAAGATCTAATTTAATTCCTCACCAAATTTAGAAATCCCATAGAACAAGTGTAAATAATACAATTATTATGAAAAATAAATAATAAAATATACAGATTGATTTTAATATCATTACTTTTAAGATGGGAACATTAAAGTACAGTGTGGCCTTGTCATGTCAGCCTAAAATGGCATTATTAATTTTTACTACAAGCAGAAAAACAGAAGAAAAGCTACACATTAACTACAAAAACTAAAGTGTGATACATTAAGTGAACCAAGTGATTACAGGGAAGAGGAGGATGAAACAAAGCAGTCTTCAAAGCTAATGTTCTACTTTATGCAATCTGAATACAGTTATGATATTTCTGAAATATCAAACATCACTGTACACCTGCTGATAGAAAACTAACCTCAAGAAGTCCGACGCTAAGAAGTGAAAATCTCCACATAATGCAAATTAGGAATAGATAGCAGGGGAAGGTAAATATCTTGGGTTCTAAATATTATTGATGTGTCTGCAAACAGAGTTATGGCATTACACAAATAGACAAAATTCAGTAAAGTAAATTTTGTGTTTTGGGGGGAAAAAGTGTTTGCAATTAAATAGAAATTGTTTGAGCTTTGCAGAAAGTAGGTGCCCGTTGAACACATCTTATAAATAAGGTTAAAAGAAAAAGATTAATAAAAAAAATCTCTCTTTTTTGACAAGGTAAAACAAAAAAGAAAATAAGGACAATCACACAGAAGAGTGCCCAATCTGCAGAAGAGTGGGCACTATCAGTATTTTTCTAAATGAGACTGATGCAATACATTCTGCTGCCCAGACAGATTTTAATCTTTATTTCAGACTTGCACAAACTTTGTGGCTATACAAAGTTTTGTGTAGTATAAATATTTTATGTACGATCTGTATTTCTTTGGGATTTTAACTGAAAAACCACACAAGGAAGAGCATGTTTGTGAAGAGGACGGAAAAGGATTTCAAGTCTAAAGATATTTTTTTTTATACATAAAAATCTCAAAAGTGTAGGTTTATATTTTGTACAGGGGATTAAAACCTGGTATGTTTTCCGGTTCTGTTTTGCAGAAAGGCAAAACTTAGTAAGACTGGATGAAGCACACTGTAAAATTTTCATCTCTTGCCAGTTTCAGATTTGGATTAAGATCCAGATTTTGACTGGGTCATGCTAATTCCTGAATATGCTTCTTCAATCTAAACGATTCCATTGTTCTCCCACAGGACATTTGCTGTCATTTTGTGATTTTAGCTTAGTCCTGTCCCCGTTCCTTAGAAGCTTCCCTGCACCTGCTCAATGCAAGTTTAACAGCAGCATGACGCTGCAAACTATGTGTTTGCCCACAGGAGTGGTATGTTCAAGGGTGATGCACAGGGTTATATTTGTACTACTACTTTTATTATATGTAGGGCAAATAGTTACATTTAACAAAGCACTTTCCTACATGTTTGCTATGTCCACTACATGTTTTGACCTACTGCAAACCAGATTTATTCCAGTTTTCTTTCAACAACGGCTTTTAATATACTGTTGCGTTTCCATAAAGATCAGATTCTTTGCTGTCTACTTGATAGATTATTTTTCCTGGGCTCTTTCCTTCAGCTCTTCCAGAATTAAAATGAGTCTCTTAGCTGCTTTTCTGAATAAAGCTCTCTTCATTCATCTTGTTAGTGCAGGTGGATGGTAATTTCTTCTTAAATTTGTAGTAGAGGAAATTCTTTTTTCTGGGTTCCCTTAAATTTCCAACTTCAAATATTAACTCCTAACTTGTTTCAAACTAGATATAATTCGACACATTTGTAATGTGACAAAATGTGAAAGTACTCATTTGGTATGAATAATTTTGTGAAACACTGAATGTAGGACGTCTCAAAACAAATATTTATTTATCAATAAAAATCTGAATCCAAAGCTTTCGTTGTTGCCTTAATGTCATGCCAATAGCTTTTTTTTTCTTTTACAAGAGAACCAAAACCTACCAACAGCTAACAACAAAAGAGACAAAAAATATATTCATTCTTTCTATTTCTAATTTGCAAATTCCACTGTTTAAGTGCTTCACTTTTCTAGGCCATCATCTGTGCAAGTCCTATTTTGGCGGAATATGTGGAATTTTACCTTGGTTGAATCCTCTGAATAAACCTTTAATTAGTTGCAGTATAGAATTCAGGTACTTTATGCAGCACCATCAAAGTCTTTAATTACCTCAGTGTCAGTGGGACCACCCTTAGCCTCCGGATGGAACTGGGCCGTGAAAACAGGCTTAGTGTTGTGCATGATGCCCTGGAAAATATGCATATTATACATAAAGAAATCAAACAAAAACTACAGATAGCAGTCCAGAAACAAGAGAGTATTTTAAAAACTGTTTTTGTAAACATATAAAGACTCTTTGTAATCTGCTTGAATGCTATATTTTAAGAAAATGTACAACACAAATGAAAATAAATATGCATATGTATTGACAAGCATGTGGAGTGAAATTAACCTCATTGGTGCCATCATTAGCATTGACAAAAAGTGGGCTCCAGCCTGCTGGAAGGGACTTGCTGTCTATGCCATAACCATGGTTTTGTGCTGTAATGAATGCCTGTCCTGTCATCACATTCAGCACTGGCTGGTTCTGGCCTCTGCAGAATGACAGGTATGCATCAAATCTAAATACTTTTATTCTTTTTCTGTTAAGGGAGGCAACTTTAAAAAAAAATAAAAATCTGTTTATTATAAACAGAATCTTTTAATGATTGGGTATTGTGTTAATTATGTGTATTTGCTTAATATAAAATGAGTTTATTGACCTGTTACCCATTGGCAGTTTATATGACTTTGCTCCTGCTGCCAGAGCCGTGATCTGATTGCCCATGCAGATCCCAAACACCGGCTGAGGCCGATCACTCTCAAGTACCTTGAAAAAAAGAAATTCGTTTACAAATTAGATGTAATCCTAATTTACAACATTACGATTAGAAATTAATCACTGATCAGAAATTAGTGGTCTATTTGGCCGATTCTGATTTCTCTTTAAAAAGTCAACCTAATGGTGTTTCACATTTTTCTTCTACGTCTTTTTACTGTAAGTGGTCACAAACATTTTTCAGTGCATCTAAAACATACCTTGCGGACATTGTTGATGAGTGTTTCAGCCAGAGATGGGTCTCCTGGTCCATTTGATATAAACAAGCCATCATACTCTAAGCTCATCAAATCCTGGTCCCACGGTACGAGGTGGACCTCTGTGCCTCGCTGCATCCAGAGATACATGCAATGGATTGTCTTTTAGAGATTATGTGGCTAATTTTTTTTTTCACAAAGTTAAGAAAAATAGCAGTGAAATTGATAACTTTATATAATATGTTATAAGGAGAACACTCAAAGTTACACAAGTTTTACACTTTGACGTTCAAATGTATAGCACCAATGACAGGTAAAGGGAATTTACAAATTCAGCGTTTTGCTATTCCTACCTTAACCAGCAGCCGGATTATATTATGCTTAATGCCACAGTCCACAGCCACAACTTTTATTGGGTTCCCTTTTCCAAAAACTTTCATTTCCTGATGGAAAAGGTGACATGGCGAATGAAAATCTTTGTAGATTTTTCTTAAATAGCAGGAATGAAAACAAAAGTGTCTTGTTTCCACCTTGGTTGAAACTTCTGCTATAAGGTTTTTCTGGTTGGGATCAGATATCTCTATAGGCTGTCCATCAAATTCAATCTTTGCTAAAACAGTGCCCTAAGGAGGAACAAAAACAAATCAGTGAGCGATTAGCTACTCTGTTTATTCCATGCAACAGAGCTAACCTTAAAATTTACAAGACCTTGTCTCTGATGATCTTGGTCAGCATCCTGGTGTCTATTCCGAACAGTGCAGGGACCTTTATAGTAGAAGGGAGAGTTAATTTCCAAAAAGGAGCTGCACCTTTGGAGCTGCACCGAGCACTTGGTAATTTGAAAACCAACCTGCTCTTCTTGTAGCCACTGACCCAAAGACTTGACAGAATTCCAGTGGCTATATTCATGGCTGTAGTCTTGAACAAGAAGACCAGACACCTAATGGCATCAAAGTAAAATATTACCCTTAAGGAAAGTTCTAGTCAATAAGAACTTGAGTCTGCTTGATGGATTTTTCAAAAGAGTGTGATGTAAACAACTGCAACATTTGTATTAAATACTAGAAGATAACAAGCAAGAAGATAAGGTAAGCCCCATTACCTCAGGAACAACAATATGTACAGAACACAAAATAATTTCAATGCTATTTTTCAGCTACAAAAAATCTAAAACAAAGCAGTGCTGTTATAAAGTGTGGACCTGCATATAAATGCTGTTTCTCCTAAAGGATCAAAGGAATCCTGAGAGTTTAAAGGCATACAGAAGTAGATTTCAACAAAACTCACACAATAATAATCTCTCTCAATCTTGTTGGTGCCATGCATTCAGCCCCCCACAGAAGAATATGGACGTAAACATTAAATCTGCTGATTCAGCACCTTCCCTTATGCAGAGGTGGGAATATGTTTATTTGTGTTTTAGTACTTATCTACTGTAAAACAGAAGAGTATTATTTATTTAAGTTTGCACGTTGTTGTTTAAGTTCCTTTTCTCAAGTTTTATTTTCACTTTTTTATTACTCAATTTTTAATAATAATGCATTTTATTTGCAAGAACCTTTCAAGGTCACTTAACATTCACGGCTTAATGTGAGCAATGGTTAAAAAGTGCTATAAAGAGAACATACGGGGAGGTGATTGTCGAGGTCAAGCCCCTAGTTTGCACAGGTGAGTTTTGAGGAGCGACAGTTTATTCCAGTCTTTTAGGAGAGCAGCTAAAAGACCCGAGTCCCAAGATCGACAGATGGGCACTTGGCATAGAGAAAGGCTTCTTAGATGTGCACCCTTAGATGTGCAACCTTACTGGTCACTGTGTGACCAGGTCTTGTGGAGGAAAAAAATGTTTTATCCATCTGTAAATTCTCTCTGTGGTTCAACAATAGACACAAAGCAGGCCCATATCATACTTTAAAACAATCAGGAATTAGGAAGCTCTCTGGGTGCATGTAAGCTACTTGGATAAAGAGTTGGATAATGCACTGTTTTTAGCTTTTGAACTGTAGTGCTCCACATAAGTCCAAGTAGTTGGGTGCTGTTATGCAAACTTCTCAAATGACTCATTGAACCTGGATGTGAACCACAGTTTGCTGCAGTAAGATAAACAAATATTGATCACAACTGTAGAACCACAGAGCACAGACTGTGACAGATGTTGAAAAAGACTGAACTAACTCCAAATCCAAATGTTATCTAGAAGAGACAGACACATCTCTTTTTACACCCCAAACATGCCCATTAGATTTTGCAAAGGAGTGATTTTGATGAATAGTAGGTATTGCTTGCTGTAGTTCTCTTATCATAACAAAAAATTCAGCAAACAAATGACTGACTTGGCAACCACAACAAATACCTATAAAGCTATATTTAATTATGAGAAAAGACAATACAGTGAAAAGAGAGTTTGGGCATAGCACTTTAAAAGAAGTTTATTAATTTTATATAACAAGGCATGCAATTAAAACATGTAAAAGGGAATATTTAAGTAATCAAATATTGTTATATGCTTACTAGTAATACAACATTAAAAGCATACACTAAAATCTCACAGAGTAAGAATTTTTTATAGTTTAATATTCAGAACAGAATTTCTGAAACCGTTCACTCTCTCCTTCATATACCTGGATGTTTGCCGACTCCACATGTTTTCTCAGGCCAAGCTCATCCAGCTCCTGGGTGTTGGGTACGCCATAGTTTCCAACAATGGGGTATGTCAAGGTCAGGATTTGACCTTTGTAGCTGGGGTCAGTAAGGGCCTCAGGGTACCTAAACCAGGAAATCCACATTGCAGTGAGGTATCATTTAAACTCAGTGTTGGGCTTTTTTTTTTTTTTTTTATGTGTCTACGTACTAATAATCTTAATATATGAAGTTATTTAGTCCATAATTATGTGAAAAAATTAGGACACCTGCAGATTTTCAGAATATGTTTTGTACATTCTGATATTGAAGATCTATTCTAACAATACCATATAATAAAGTTTTACAAGCATACAGTTCACCCTGAAAAGGATGCTTAAGTAAGTCTCATAAAGCCCTAAAATGTCATCATGGGACCCAAAACACACTATTGCTACTGTTGATATGGAAAAGGGAGAGGCTTTGCAATCATAACTTTCTTGAGATGTATGAAAGGAGGAAACATTTGCTCCATAAGAAAAAAATATAAAGATCAGACAAACCGGTTTCCACAGAAAATCTAGGCATAGACCAATAATTCTGGAATAATGTTGTTCGAACAGAGGAGTAAAACTGAACAACTGAACAGAATGGTTATTTGTCAAAACTCTGCAGTATGGAGCTGAAAATAGCATGCTTTGAAGATTGTTTGGTTTAGTAAGACTCTGCCAGAAAACCATCACAGAGTTCATCATGAACTCTACCAAGTGTTGGAGGGTGCTTAAAAAAAGCAGGCACATGCAAAGGCAACAACAAAGTTGTATAGAAGAGGGGACTGAACAGATTGTACTTCTTGAGAAGACTTGGGTCCTTCAGGGTTTGCAGCAAGGTGCCGCAGATTTTCTATAAGTCTGTTGTGACAGAGAACAGTCACAACAGATTGTTCTCTGTTGTGAAGAGAACAGACTATTCTGCTAATGCCTGTTGGGGTATGATCATCAGAGTCGGTCACTAGGAATGCATATTAAATTCATAAAGAAGGCCAGATCAGAACTGAGAACTGCTCTGGATCTGACTGTACCAAAAAGTAAGCTTTAAGACAATAATTTCCTTTATTTAACCAGGTAATCCCCGTTGAGATCTGGATCTCACTTTCAAGAGGGACCTGGGCAGAAATCTGCAATAATGGATAACACTGAGCAACAGATGGTCTTCAGTCAGACTCTTCAGATCCGTTGTAAAACAGACCCCTACAGGAGGCTCTTCTTGTGCTCAGCAGTAGCTGTCCAAAACAGCTCCTTAAAAAACTTTGTTTGTTACAACATTTAATTAAAATGTGAGACCATCTGTAAAAAAATAATTAACACTAAAGAAGAAATAAAACCAAAACATTGCAGTAGATCCATCAACCATGCTGTGGTGTGAATTGAAACAGGCAATAAACGCAAGGAACCTCTCAAACGCCTCACAGCCGAAAGTGAGGGGTGAGGCAAGTTTCTCTCAGATCAATGTCAAAGACTATTAAAAGGCTACAGGAAGTTTCTCACAAAAGCTATTTCAGCCAAAAAGGGTAACACTAGCAATTAGGAAGTGATGTGTCCTAACCTTTTCCTTTGTTACAAAACACATTTTCTGGATATTTTTGCAGTAAGTCAAACATTTTTTGTGTGTGCGGTTTGGGCAGGATTAAGAATCACTTTCTTTTTCAGTTATTCATTAATGACAGGAGGCACTATCTGAACATTGGTTAATAAAGATTTTAAAATTTACTGGAGTGTCCTAGCTTTTTTACAAGTGTTTCTGAGAAGCCACTGTCTTTTTAGTCTTATTTTATTTATCTGACAGACATTTGTTGCAGAGTACAGTTTTGTTTAAGATCGAATGGTGTAACAACAAAAGACGAAGTTTCTTTCTTACCCCACCAGGCCAGTATTGAAGACAAGTTCCCCAGCTACAGAGCCATTGTGCCCAAAGGAAAACCCTTTCATCCTTGTACCATCCTCCAAGACCAGGTGAGCTGTCTGTGCCTGGGAGTTAAAAGAAGGAAGACAGATGACAAGTGAAATCTCACCCAAGAATAATGTATTCTCTTTTTCTAAACCCAGTTTGGACAGACCAAAGGCAAAACTTTGAAATAAGATGGCCTGTAGATTTTGAGTGTAGGAGGGATATGGCAGCCAGTGAGCCACTGGGACTTTGTGCTGAAACTGCAGGTCATTGAGAAATGTGCTGCGAATGCTGAGACAGACAAATCTCTTCAACTGTTGTGAGCACAAGTTAGAGAGCGGGTCGGCGTTAGAGCAGGAGAGAGGGAAGATCGAGGGAGATAAATATATGAATGTAAAGGTTGGTGATACCCACTGTGGAGCAGTGTCAGCAAACACCAACATGAATACCAATGGAATAATGAGTGATTTCTTTTTTTTCTCTAACAGAGGACATCTAAAATACTGATATATTGGCAGTGATGACTCACTAAAAGCTTAAAATTTGCTTTAAAGTTTAATTAATTCTTGTTTGTAATACACTATGACAACATACTCCTGTATCTAAATACACTTAATAGTTCAGTTCAAACGATGAAACTCACATTGACTCACTGCACACAAGCAGTTACGTTTCAAGCATTTATTTAATCCATTATTGATGATTGTGGCTTAATACTAATTCTACTGGAAAGTTGAAAAACGTAAACAGATAACAGCAAAAACTGAAGCCTTGGCTGGATTGTTAAGCAAATTGAGCCGCTGGAGTCAAAAGTCAACACACAGACATTTAGAGAACTAAAAGGGAGTGAGTGGTTAGCAACGTCACAGGTGTCTAACCTAGGCTAAGGAGTAACAACACAACACAAACTAAGTAAGCAGTCTTTTTTTAAGATAAAAGTAAATTTTGCTTTCATTATGGAAGTCAATAGAGTGAATTCACTGGTTGTCTTAATATGTTCCTGCAACAATTAAAAGACATGACTGTTAGGCTAAATGATAACTCTAAATTGACCTAAGGTCTGAATGTGTGCTTGTGAATGGTTTTCTGTCATGCCATTTACATTTTTTGCGAAACAATTTTTGAGTTTTCATCAGCTGTAATCAACACTCAAAAGTAACAGAAATAAACACGTCTCACGTTGTAATATATTTTATTTTGAGGTAAACAAGTTATTTAACCAAATTATTCCATATTTGAAAGAGGTGTGCAGAGCAGTCAGTGCGACTATGATGCAACAGTGTGATTTATACATGTGATGCGCTCAAGTCCAGCAGCTGCACAGACAGCTGTCAGAAAATCTCAGGCACAAACAGCATCCGTTCTAAGGAAACAGGCCTGATGAGATAAATACACAGACTTTAAAAAGAGGGTAGGGGAAAGACTAGGTCACACAAAACGTTTTAATTACATATATAAAGAAAATTATCTGCGTTTAATTTTATTTCCAACTTTCTTTCTGTTTGGGAGGAGTGGCTGCTTTTCAAATGCTCACACATATGCATGACCAAGACGCCAAAGAGTTTGCAGCGGTTCTGAGTGAATGTGTTTTTAAACTAAAAGGTCACAGTAGCTATGGTTCACACCCTTCAATCACAAGCCGTTTTCTTACCTTGACACTAAAAAGTTTCGCAGATTGAAGTCGCGGCCAGCCTGACGTGTTCCTCACTTTCCTGCAAACCATCCATCCTTGTCTCAGAGATTTAACCACGCCGCAAGCCAACAAGATTTTGGTCATAGTAACCTAAAGTCACACTGTTAATACAATGGCACGGGAGGGAAATAGCGGACAGGAGGGGCAGTCTGAACGAAAATGTGCAAAAACGAATGCTGTTTAAAATATCTTAAATGTTCAGAGAATAGTTACGAGCTTCTCCTCGTGTGTTCAGTGGCCACAGGCTGACAGTTCAAGTGGACGCTTGAAATGTTGCAACGGGTTGGCCGCCGGAGATTTGTTGTTCTGAACACATGAAGCGGACGGTGTTTAGATTGGCCTCCATGCAAAAAAGAAATTAAAAACGCCCACTTTTATGTCAAACGTAACAGCAAATGCTAGATATCCGTTCATATATTTTATGACATATTATATTGTTGGTATTAATTAAGACGGTGGGTGGTTTTGGGGGCATTTTACAGGTGAAACTATACCTTTAATACTATATTTATCTAGTTATCAGTTGACCATGAACTCTTTATATGGGTGAACATAAAACTAAAATACACAAAGTTGTTTTATTGATCTTTTCAGATTTATTTCGGTCTATAAAGGGAGAAAAATACCAGAGTAAGGAGTTATTAGGTACACTTTCAGTATTTTTGTGCTTGGAACAAACACAAAACGCCTGCCCACTGGGAATGACTGCACCCGCTTATGGCAAACTTGTAGAGAGTGCTTCATGTGCAACAAACTCTTTAAAGCCTTTTCTTTGAGGCAAATTGCCTGCAAAGAAAAAAAGAAAAAGAAAACCATCCACAGACAAGCTGCATGGTGGTGGGATTAGAGTGGTCTGTGTATTTGCTGATGGCTGCAAGACTGGTCCTCTGTGGAGAAGGCTGTCTGACTGCCACTCTGCTGCGTTCAGCAGTCTGAACAAAGTGAGTGTGAGTATCAGGACCTGAACAGATTGGGGAATACCTGTAGGCATTAGAAAATGAACAGATTGTGCTCAATTTGTAATAATAAAACACTTTTGCAAAGATTAAAAAAAATAAAGTCTGTAAATGTCATTTAGAGCTAAAAGAGTGCAGGTTGTGTCCATCCATCCATTATTTAACACGCTTATCCTTTGCAGGGTCGCTAGGGGGACTGTTGGCTATTTCCGTGCGAGTTGTGCATCAAAAGTAATTAGCTGGAAACATACCCTATATGTCTAAGCCCTCAATTGGATATTGTTTAGGATTTTTTGCATTTGATTAAACTCGTTCTAGTTGTTAATCAGACAGAAGTATATCTCTTATCTAAGGTGAGATTGAGCTGTGTGGAGCTCTACTGACATCCAGTGGCAAATTTCTTCAATAGAGCCTCAGTTTGCCAAAGACAACAGTCATGCACTTTATTTAGATGCTTTCACTGTTTGTAACTTTTTTACTTTCTTTAATTAGTTAGTTGTTTCTGAAAATTTAACAATTTGTAGAGTATTATGCAGAGAAAGGGAACAATACAATTTCACATACACATACATGCATCTCAAGTTTTTTATGCATGTTCAAGGGCTGAGCTGAAGTATAACTTAAGAGGGCCCAGAACTGTCCTAATCATATGATTACTTTATTCTGCTTCCTGTGTGATGTCAAAGGTCCTATGCATTTTAACACTTTAAAGTGGTGCATCCAAAGTCCATCCTGAATGACAAGTGTCCTGCATGTTTTAGCTGCTTCAGCATACTTAGACTGAATTATTGTTAGCAAGCGTCTGCAGAACATTGACACGCTGGTAGCATGGTAGTATGCTACCAGCGTGTAGTAACACGTGGTAGTAACTACCCCGAGGTGGTAGTAACTACCCCGTGGGAGAAAACTAAGACATGCAGAATGCTGGCCTTTGAGGACTGACTTTGAACACATGGCTTTAAAGACATGGATTTGCAATAGTTTGCTTGCATTAATTTTCTTCAGGTCTTTGTTACTTTTTAGGTCATGATTTTATGCTCATAATTTGTTTTCTAAATAATGTAGATTTACTGTCTGCTCACCCCATCAATACGGCATCTCATATTTTTCTCACTTCAATCTTTATTGTTGGGATTTTATGCAATAGTGTTGGTGTTCCAAATCCACATCTTCCACATATGTTTTTAAATGTGACACATAATTTCACACGTGACCACCTGTATACCACATATAAGTTTTACATGTGATACAAGATTTTCACATGTGAAGTTCATGGGATTTTTCTGCATGGGTAGTACATAAATGTGACATGGAAGGGAATTGATGCATGGCTTTAAAAGGGGTTTTATGAATCAAATGAGAAAAATGTGATTTGCATTGTATTTATTCTTTGCTGCAATCATCTTGTTTTACAGTGAGGAAGGTGAGTGTTGTGTAATGTTAATTTTTGGACACATAATATTTTGAATGTCTACCAGAAAAGCTAAAATTTCACACTTCCCACATCAACTTCTCTGTGTGTTCCCGACATAAATTTTCCAAATTATGACTCTTTTAGCAAATACTCTCTTATTGCCACTGTTCCATATAGAAAATAGATTTACTAAGGGCTCCACTAACAGTGGACAGATTTTTCCACCTGAGTTGTGAATATCTGCAGATTCTACATATATATATATATATATATACTTACATTTTGATTATGTAACAAATGCTTAAGAAATTTGCACAATTTTTCCAACCATTGTTAAGTGTTGTATGTGATGGTAACTGCTTCATGAGTACTACAATCAAATAAAAAAATAGCTAGTTGGTTGTGTTCTCTTGAGAATGTACAACTCTTACTTGGAATATATATTTGAAAATTGCAGAAACAGTAGATAGCACTGGAGATCTACACTGGCTACAAAAGGGAGAGTACTGGTGTCATTTTGCATGCTGCACATAGTAGACGCTTTAACAGCTTTACAGTCAGCCTGACACCTTTATTGAAATGTTTCTTTAGGTAACATATTGTCTTTAAAATTATGTAATGATGGAGGCAGAGTGCTATAGAGCAGTCTCCATATAAAATGCTGTCTATGCAGGTGACTTTTGACAATGAAAAGAGTTGGTAAAGTATCTTTAGTGAGTTTTTTTATGTAGAGGAGGTACGTTTTTTGAAGTATTCAACAAAGATTTACAAAGCTCAAATGGTTAATTATAAAGTAGAACGTACCAATAGTTACATTACGTAAAAAACACGAGAAGCCTGTGAAACACACACTGTAGCCGTTTATTGCTGTGAGGCCCTTCATTAGATGCCCTCCAAAATATGGAGCTCTGTAACAAGGTCCAGTGTGTGTCCTCGGCGGAGGGATCCCACATTGTCTGCAGTCTCAAGTGTGAGTTTCACGTGGTGACCGAGCTTAAGGGAGGACGTAAATAGGCAGGCAGGCACCCTTGCTATTCTCTCTGTGCCAGGTTTCCAAACAAAGTCTTGGTTGTTGGATGACTGAAATAAAATATGAAATGGTTTAAAGGTTGAATTATAATATGTGTATATATTAGGGCATGACTAACAAGTTCAAAGACACTGGCCTTTATTCTGTGCCCAACAACTGTACTTGTCCATTGTCTATAAAGTTGTAGGTAATTTACTGTATGAAAAACCCATTGACTTCAGATACCTGTATGAATCATAATTGAATACATGCTTTAAACTTTATATTTTTTTCTAAACATCTAATTTCTGTTTAGAAATTATTTTTTGGGAAACCATGTGCTTAGATTCTTGTGATGGATGGATGGATGGATGGATGGATGGATGGATGGATGGATGGATGGATGGATGGATGGATGGATGGATGGATGG
>CAEGAG010233365.1:0-35227 GCA_903067065.1 Brachyrhaphis terrabensis | reverse complement strand
CAACTCTTAAGAATATATTTGTCTCTGATCCCTAAATCCTAACAGAGAACACAATTTAGGAGTCGGTACAAACATTTTAAAAACGTTAGTTTGTATCTTCTTGATTTATTGAACATAATGCTTCTGAATTATTCCGCACGGAGAACAGATTGCTCACAATCTACACAAAACATGTCGGTTCAGCAGGCCGCAGAACAATGACTTTTCCGACATCGTCTCCCAGTTGGTGGGTTTGAGCGCGTAGGCTCAAACTTAGGATCCAAAAAAAAAGCAACAACAAAAATGTTTTCTGTGTCATTTAGAGTCTGGTTGATTTTGTGGTGTGGATTTCAGCCACGAAGACGTCGCTTCCAGTCTTCTCGTTGGTCAAATCCCTGTAGGTCAAAAGGACAATAGAGTGTCTATACAGTGAAATTGATCAATCTTGTAAACAATAGGAACAACTAAGCTTTTTTTGGAAAGATTTTTTTCCACTTTCAATATATTATGGTGTAGCTATCATAAGCTTAGAAACAGTATTTCAATGGTTTTATAGGGTTTTGTGAAAAGAGAAGCCACAATAAATTGTTTCAAAATATGTGTTCATATATGTTTGCACACCCTAGACTTATTTAGTTGCACCTTCACATTATTTTTTAGCTGGAGTCCATAAACACCACCAATTGGTCACAACATATTCATAACGCTGTAGATGTTTTTGTTTGGTCCCTTCTCCTGCCTGATACCTTTGCGCAGTGAGGTCTTCTTGATCGACCTCTATGGAAGCCGTGTCTTTAGCCGAAGGTGGCAAACGTGGAGATGTTTGGAGATTTTTATTTATTTATTTATTTCAGTTCCCGAAATTGATGACTCTGAAAGACTGAACGCCAAAAATGAATCAGAAGGTGCAGTAAAAAAAAAAAAAAGTATAAGTTGGCCGTTGTGCAACTTTTACAATAAACGTGGCTTGTGGTGTTGAGAGACTTCAAAAGGGTATGTACACTTTCGAGAGCACGTATATTTCAGTTTTTGTTCCAATCCATCTCCTAATACTCCAAAATGGTAAGTTGTCTTAGTGTTTGTATTCAGAACTGTATATACTTAATGTTTCAAGAGCTCACCAGCTGTATCTCGTATTGCAATTGGCGAGCTAGCCAGGAGTTACATGGGCTGCCCCAAAACTTAAAAATACCAGTGTGCCTCAAATCACATGGGTTACACACACACTACTTCCTGCACCTGAGCTCCAGTGAGAGTACTGCAGGATATGAGCTCACCCGTTGCTCTTGCCATCAGTTGTTGAATCAGGAAGATCTTTTCTGCTGGTCTCAGGAAGCAGGAAGACCAGCGCTCCGCTTAGCACAGCCAGGCTGCTAAAGACTATGATGGGAATGGAGCGGTGGTACACAGCCAGCATGTTGAGCAACGGCGACAGCAGCCCTGCAACTCTAAAGGCAATGGAGCCCAAAGACACTGCAGTTTGCCTAACAGAACAGAACATATTTCAGTTATATATATATATATACATATATATATATATTCCTTTTTCACATAACACACCTGATAGAAGTAGGAAACAGTTCTTGAATGTAAACCAGACACACTGAGCCGGCCCAGTTCAAGAAGAACTTCCCTATGGTAACCAGGGTTGTCACGGCTACAGCGCTGTCTGAAATCCGGGTGAAGCAGATGCATTTCTAACTGAGAGAATACTCCACGGTTACTCTTGCAGAGTTAGATGTAGCAGAGTTTACCTTGAGGAAAAGCCAAGGTTAAAAGGCAAACAACCCCCCCGATGAGGAGAGTTGATAACAGCGATTATTTCCGTCCCAAAACCTCTAAAAACCAGATGCAGAGGAGATGAGCCGGCGCCTCGGAAATCCCAAACAGGAACTGGACCAGGAAGATGTCCAGACCAAACTTGCCCACGTTCAGAATGAGGCAGAAGTAACCCAGGTTCAATGAAAACCTTATGTAAGACATGAATTATTTCATCATGGAAATGTAAAGCAAATCGACGGTGCCTCACTTACCAGGCAAAGGATATGATGAAGAAATGTTTTATCAGCACTGCTGAGGTGAAAATTGTTTTGATTGCTCCACTTTCCTCTTTCTTCTCCTCGCTTACCTGTTGAGCAAATATAAATTTACTAAAATCCGAATGTCAAAGAAATTGTTTAGTTTTGGTTCAATTTAAATTTTCACTTAAATCCAGGTTGGTTTAGACAACTGTTCTCCCTAAATAAAATCCTAATTTCAGAACTTATTTTTGAATTTACTCAGGATTTACACCGTCATGATGACTGTGCTGTTTTCACACTGTGCCAAACGCTCAGGTGCAGAGTAGTTAATTTTTCTTTGACTCTAGAAGTCAAATTTGGTTGAATATTATCTCTGGTAAACTGGGTAAACCTTGTCAAGCAGGTTCTCTGGGATTTCCTTTTTATTGATCACTGCAGCTTTTCGGATCAGTTCCTTGGCTTCCTCTGGCCTTCCCTGCCCCAGGAGCCAACGGGCTGATTCGGGAATCCACCTTCAAAAAAACAAACAAAAAGCTGTTGAGCAGATATAAACCGGTTCAAACCTGATGATCCAATGTGGAAACAACAACACCACCTACCATATGTAGAGGAACACCACAGCCTCTGCCCCTGCCACCACGTACTGCGCTTTCCTCCAGTCACGGATGAAGTAGACCAGCCCGGCCAACGCACACTGTCCGAAACTTCCAAACACCTGGCTCACACAGGAGGCCAGGGACCTTTTAGTGATCCCGATCCATTCTGTAGCTGCAAAATAAACGGGTTAATCGCTGACATCACAGCAGGGATGTTTTCTCACAGCACAGCCACGATTACAATCACATGAAAACATCCTACTAAATGTATGTTTTTTTCTTTAACATGCACATATCGATCGCAAGCTTTTTTTCCCCATTTGTCTTTGGAAAATAAGGTCATTTATTTTCACTTGAACAACAAAAAAGTCGACTTGAGACGCTGTTTAAATCTGTTAGTGGACTCCTACTTTTCTACGATCTCCTTTGAGCATCATTTCAACCAAACTAGATTTATCAGGACAAACCTGTTTCAAAATGCCGAGTAACTATTTTCTCATCATGTGCATCTGTTTTGACACGACTGTGTGTAACTCCAGATGTTTTATAGTGGACATGAATGCGGAAGGAGTCGTTATTTAGCAGGACTATATGGCTTACAAGAGGTTTGAAATGTGTTTTATCCCATTTCAGCGATTTGGTTTGACTTTCTCTATTGTTAAAATTAATACTAAATATCCATGAGTCCAAAAATTAGACATGTGTGATCCTCCATATTTTGGAATTGATCCGATACCAGACTGGTTCCGTATCGCCAATACTGATACCGACACTTTTTATTAAAGTTTGACATATTATCAAACGTCTGACCGTTGTGATTTTTGCTTTGAATTATTTTTGTTAAACCAAGAGTGGAAATTAGACAAAGTTTATGGGTACTTACAACATACCTTAATAATATCGTGACATGATTTGTGTGAATCTTTCATAAATAAAGTGCAAAATATATTTTTCTGAGGTAGAGTTGAAAGACAATGCAAAAAGTTTCAATTTGGAATCTGAAACTAAAGTATCAATCTTAACATGCTATTATTAATCCGATACTGATACAAACTTAACTTTGATATTATCGATATTTTCGGATCAATCCGCCCACTTCTACGAAAAATGGTAGAAAAAGCACGCAAGACGTACCCAACACTATAGAGTTCATCCTGTATCCTCCCAGCGACGCTCCCACAATAAACTGGGACACATTGTAAATGTGAACATTTGGAGACACACCAGCAACTACGAGAAATATCAAAAGGAGGACGACTGGGAGCTGAACGGTTCTCTTGCGGCCATACCTGAACACACAGATGAAGGCTTTAAATTTTTTGCTTTGTTTTATTTTTTTTATTTATTTCTTAAGGAACTTACGAGTCAGCAACTGGTCCAAAGATGACCGAGCCTGCGAGCATACCCGTCATGAAGACGGTCTGAGTGACTTCCGCCATGTTAGACTTCTCACAGACAAGATCAAACTGCAAAAATTGACGCTGAAATAATTAGAAGGCAGTCGCTGGAAAAGGCATGAATAACA
The DNA here is from genome assembly GCA_903067065.1 of Brachyrhaphis terrabensis. NCBI lineage: Eukaryota > Metazoa > Chordata > Actinopteri > Cyprinodontiformes > Poeciliidae > Brachyrhaphis > Brachyrhaphis terrabensis. The sequence goes on along the minus strand of CAEGAG010233365.1, from coordinate 31,106 downwards.
TCATCTCTCTTCACTTACATCAGTAACTATGGTGGATTCATACAGCATGCTGCCATAAACCCATCCATCCCTGCAGCCTGTTGTCTCATTGAGGCCATACTCCCTGATATCATGGATGTTCCAGTCCACAGGGACGAACATCCGGCACCGGCTGAAGCTCCCATCCTCCTCCCTGGGCACGGTGAGGTTCAGCTGCTCCTCTCTGGTCAGGTTAGCAGCTCTGAGGATCCAGTCCGTGTTGCAGTGCCGCTCTGGGTCGGACTGGGTGAAAACTAAGCTGCAGAAGAAAATTGGGAGCAAAAAATGTGGAGAGGCCAACGCAAGGAGAAGAAGCCTTTGGAAGAAGCCAAAGTCCCCGACGGTCTCGAGAATTTCCCCAAAGTCCACCATCTTTGCGCAGACGAAGAAGCCACTAAGGCCGTCTTTATCGAGGCATACATTACAAATCAATATTTAAACTGTGACTCTAATCAGTCACTGAGTATGAGGGGAAAACCAACCTTCAACACAAAGTTAGTGGGGCAATGGTTGACATGTTAAAATAAGCCAAAGAAGCTGATGTGTAGCTACAAGAGAGGAGGAGCTTGTTTTTTTTGTTTCATATTATACTGTCAGGACATAGTGACAGTTTTAACAAATGTGTAAAAACACATTTTTGTAAAAGTGTTAATTTGTACATATTTGTTAAAACTTTCACCATGTCCTGACGGTATGAGACAGATGATCTGTGGAAAAAAAAAAGTAATCAAGCTCCCTTGATTCTCTCCCAGTGCTACTATTACACTGAAGAAATGCGCCACTCCCAGTCCAAAGCAGCCAATCAGAGCCAGGAGGAGGGTGTTAGTGCTGTCAATCAACCTCGTGTGCGGTGCTAAATGTGCTAGTAGTGGCAGAGAAACAAGTTATTTCAGGAAAAGTGCAGTCATCGGCCATGCTAGCTAGCCTTAGCACTCATGACGAGTTCCACTGTGGTTAACCAGCTGTTGGTAGCAGAGTGTGCACGAGTGATTGACAGCACTAAGTCCCTCCTCCTGGCTATGATTGGTTGTTTCTGACTGAGCAGCGCATTTCTGTAATAACAGGTAGGAGGAGGAGTTTGATTCTTTCACAGATTATTATATGTTATTATTATATGTAAAAAACCATTTATTTATTTTAATAAAAGTTACATACCCAACCTTAAATGTCTTCTTTCTTTTAGTTAATTGAAAACACAGACGCTAGTCGATCCAGATAGTGGAAGACTGGCTATATTTGCTGTTCTACCAAAAAAACGACTTCTTTGAAGTTTTTTTTTTTTTATTATTATTATTTTACCAAAACATGTCAACCATTTTCTCTTGCATTAAACAAAAGTTCCCACATATATTGTGTATATCTTTAGAGCTGTAATTGTTAAAGGAGATTTTCTAAACTATTGACTCAAAAGGGTTAAACACAGGCACCAGCCAGATTTCAGTTTTTTGTAGTTTTGAAAACCACATATAATTTTTTTCCTTTGCATTTCACAGTTCAGCATGGCTGTCAACGATTGTGACTGTAAAAGGACAGAATGTGAGAAAGCTCAAGATGTATGAATACGTTGTCAAGGTATTGTAAATCAAAGCAATTTCTCGCTCATTTAAACCAATCGTGACTTTATTCAAATACTTCAAATCAGCTCGTGTGTCAACCAACGTGGATAAACCTGAGGGCCTCCATCGCATCTCACTGCAAACATTTTGCTTTATATTCTGAATGTATGGGAGAGTCGTTCAAGATTAAGCAGAAAAATTAAAATGTACAATGTAGAAGATGTTAAAATAGAAATGTGGACCAATTCTCATCACTTAGTGACTTCACATAGAGGCAACATTTGCTTTCTGTTATTGAAAGAGATACAAACGTCATTTCATCAATGCGCACACACATACACACACACACCCCCACAAACCAGCAGAGCAATGAGTCATTTGGTTAAACCTTTTTTCTGGGAAGAAAAAAAAGCAGAACAATTTGTTAAAGGCTCTAAGCAATTTCAAATCAAGCAAAACAAACAAATAAAACTCATAAGGCGCTAACTGAACTAATAATATTTGCCTGATTAGCGACGCTCTGCCAAATCTAACTCTGTGCCCTGAACAATGCCTGAATTCTCTGTTTTGTATTTACAAGGAAAATGTTCCCTTCACTGCATTCCCACATCGGTACACGGAAACCCGAATGCGTGTGAGAGTTTCCCCGTCTTATTTACAGCATCTCTCTGCATTTACATCAGCACCTGACCCAAAGAGCCTCAGTATGTGGATAATAAAACAAAAGACATCAACGGCGTTGGTGACCCTGAAAGTTCTCATTGGAAAAATAAAATAATAAAAATAAAAACTTCAAGCACTACAGCAAGTGGCCTCTGAGATGTTTCAAACAATAATTCACTTGATGCTGAAAATATTTGGATTTCAAATTGTTTTAGATTCAACTTCCCTCCTTACTATTTTAATGGAGGTGAAGGGGAGTGAAAAGAGCTAAATGTACCGTTCAGCTTTTCTTATGTTTAACAGCTATATGCAGATGAGGACTAATTTGATAACAGTTACAGTAAATACATGAAGAAAACCTTCAAACAAATGAATCTTTTATTGATGTAGCCAAATCTTAACGTTTTCTTTTCTTTTAAATCAAAACGTCACGTAAATTTAGTTGGGACAAAACTCGTGCCAAGAAACTAATAATCATCTTTATATAATTATGACTGAAGTATTTTTTTTTATTATTATATTCTAAGTTGATCAGAGTTTCCAGGAACCTCTAAAAAGTAATCCAATTGTAGTAAGTAATTGCCGGGGGTATAAATACAATGTGACACATTTTTCATCTCCCACAGTCTGGATGAGGATCCATATTTATGTTGCATGTATCGAAACATATGGAAATTTACTGTAGTGGGACATGAACTGCAACCATGACATGATGGGAGTTTTACAGCAACAAACACTCCAGGTGTGTTAAAATGAAAGACCAACATGTAGAGAAGACCCTCCTGCCTGTCAGAGGATCTGGGCTTGAATCCAGTGGATAGAAGTGGGCGGAGCGATCCATATATCAATATCATGCCATGCTGGTATCGGTATCAAATCGACACTAGCCTGGAAAGATCAATACTTTAGTTTTAAATTCCTTCCTGAAATTGTATTGTAGATTCTCAACTCTAAAAAAAAAATGAACCCAAAGGATAAACAATATATTGATAAACAATGCACACAAATCTTTTGTTCTTCTGTTGTTTCTGATATTCATGTTAATATGCTACTAAAGCATTTTGTAGACACCTATAAACTTTATCAAAAATCCTTTACAGGTTTAAACAAAATAATTAAAAGGAAAAACCACAAACATTTCTAAAGGTCAGAAGTTTGATGTGCATCATACTTAAAGTGTTGGAGTCGATATTGGCGATATCTGTATAACGTATCGCATTTATATTTTTCTATCATCTCTCTGTCATTTTATATTTACACTCCAGAGATGCAAAAAGTCAGATTATTATATAAAACTCCTAAAAGTCTGATCAACTTAAAAGTGTAAGATAAATTTTAAAAAATGCTTAGACTAATTTTTTATTGGTGGGTAACCTAAAAAAACCAATTGTGGGTTGTTGCTTTTTTTTATTGAATAAATGTGCTCAAATTAAAGTTTAAATTTTTCTGGACTATTCAGAATAGAATTCTGCAACAGTTTCTGTTAATGAAAGAGATACAAAAGTGACATCATGCTTTTTGCACAGAAGGGGTTAACAAATTTGTCCCTGTCAATATGTTGATGAGGGCACTCGGGTTTTTAAATGAACATCAACACTGACTGGTTGATACGGAAACCAGAGAAAACACCGCAGAGGCACAGAACAAAAGCACACGCTGCAGCTCTGATACAGTCTAGTGGCTGGAGTTAGGATTTTGTTGTTGGCAGATTAACAGTTTGAGGACAGGCGGGACACTTTGGCCCTCCCACAGTCTTGAAGGTTCGCCTTGAGCGCTCGTGAGCCAAGCCAGCGGTTTGGTGTTTAAGGTCGACTCGTATGTTTACGCCATGTTTTCCTAAAATGAGCCTCCATAAAAGGGTGCAGGGCGACCTGCTCTGCAGCAGCACCTTCAAGATCTTCCAGTTTTCCTAAAGAGCGCCAGGTAAACACATTAGGCGCGCACCCCCTTGTGCAGGCCTCACCATGAACCTAGCTTTAGCGCGACGCTCAGGAGGAACGCAGCAAATGTCCCTACAGTGGGGAAGGTTTGTTCCGTCAGACCGTCAGTTCCCAAAACCACACATACACAAAAAAAAACAACTCGTAAAAGCGCATGGAACCATTCACAGACTGCGGGAGGGTTAAAAGTAATGTTAAAAGTTATGTACATCTGCATTTTGTGTATAAATTTCTGTTGCTACTCAGGTATGTGTTAGGACATGTTACTATTTTTTTAAAGACATTAGTTCCCCAAAAGTGTAGACCAGATTTCACGCATACAGCCATGCCTCAGTATTAATTTGCGTTGCATGTGGTAGCAGCTAAATTGCAGTGAGGTACAGAAAGACCTTAAAAATAAAACGACAAAAAAGTGAAAGCTACCGCATAGAAAAGGACAATTCCAACAGCTATGAGAGTAAGCTGCCCCTATAAGCTTTATTTGACTTTGGAAGAACATTTCCAGTTTTTGAGCATGCATTCCCCCACAGAAGTTCACTCGTAGTCAGCGTGTAACATGAGTCACCTCGGACTCGACACCAGCATTCAGGATTCTCTGCAGCTGTCAGATCATCAGTTGCCACAAGGCTGAATTATTTCTTACAGGAAAAAAAAGAAAAGGACAGCAATCATCCTACACGTCAAACTGTTGATGAGTCGGGTTTTTAGTATTGTAACTTTCTGCAGCAGGTTCCTAAAGATGCCTATTTCTGCTGGTTGACCTTTGATGAACTCCTTTTTGGAGGCGCACGCACAAAAGAACAAACAAAAAAAAAGCAGTTTTATGCAAAAACAAAGTAGCAACAAACAGCAACTGGTGGTGAAATATGATGAAATAGACAGCACTATTGCATAGTAGAAGAATATTAGTGAGAAAATAAACCTGTGTGCACTATATCAGAAAATACCAGTGGATAAAGTGTTTTATAAAAAAAAAATGAAAAGGAATTGAAGCCGCTGCTGCTCACATGAGAATAGTTTAACAGTGCTGAAATCCTGGCTGATGTTTTCCGATTCTTTACACCATTTCTGACCGCTTCGTACAGGAGTCTGGATCCGAGAACTTTGCTACGATGTGTTTAGGTACAGTATCGAACCTCGAGGGACACTCTTAGATTTCTTTGATATATTAGTTTTTTCTTCGTTTACCAAACACTCGGGGGAGAGGGAAGTTTACGGTAGCTAAGGCCGAACTTTCAGTTTCAGTGTAGCAGAAAGCGCCGCGTGACGGTGGCACGACACTCTCGAGCTTTGTGGCACAAACCGATAAAAAAAAAAGAAAAAAGAAAAGAGAGAAAAAAAACTTTAATTAAAAAAAAGGCCATCAGTTTCCAGTACTGGCAGGAGATGGTTTGGATTGTGCTTGTGTACGCGGAGGAGGTCTAAAAGGAAAACAAATTAGGAGCTGATAATAGTTGATTGCATTTTTCTCTCCTGTTAAACTCTATAAGCGCACTGTAAACATTTCAAGTGTGGTTCCTGTGATGAGCTGAGCCCCTTGGTGTGGTCCTCGTGCATCCTGCAGTAGAGTCACACTCCTGCCAACCTCACTCCACTTCCTCCTCCTCCTCCTCCTCCTCCTCCTCATCATCCTCAGTCTCCTCTCTTTGGCAGTAGTGGGTCCTTGGAGTTGACTTCAATGCAGCTGTGCAAAACCATACGTTTCAGTCTTATTTCGCCAACTCTGCTCCACTTAACTAATACTGAGCTGCGCAAATCCGATCAGCTTTATATCGTCGGGAATCTCGGACTCCTCCACACCAGACGCCTGGAAATAAACAAAAACCATGATTTCTGCTTCATCCAGGTTTCAACTACCTCTAATTTAAGACTGAAAATGTTTTTAAGGCCATCGAGAATTAAATTTAAGGCCTATATTTCCATTGAAACAAACGTCATCCAACCAACTTGTGATAAATTTGCTCTTGCCACTGACAGGTGTAAAAAAGCTAGCTAGCTAAAAAGTGTATGCTAGCAGCTAGTTAGCGGTAGCCTCAACGTCCTGAGTCACAGAACGCAATGAAGATGTTTAGCTGTCAGAAAAGTCCCACGAGAAAAAATAAACTGTATATACAACATTACATAGTCCTATCAACACAAAATGTAACACTTGGGATTAATATATGAAAGGCAAACGTACCTTTTTGAGACATTTTAAGGCCTTAATTTTAGATACATTAACTTAAGACTTTTCAAGGATGCAGAAGTGCTTCTTTGGGGCTATTAGTGGCAGACTGAAAAACTCTATCCGGTCCTAAATCACAATTTAAGTATGGTGGCTTGCAACTACAGACGGTTTATGTCGATGGATGCTTGTTTTTATTTTTGTTGACGTGATTTTCATTAGCTGTATGTTTCCATTAACCATAAAATTACACAAATTGGAATTACGAGAATAAATTCGTTTCTTGAAACACACAAAATTTTGAAAAACAACAACAACAAAAAAAAACACACACATTCAAAAGTGTTTACACAAGGATGAGGTAGTTTTTTCATCCGTATTGACAATGGTGTGTTTCGCAAAACTGCAATGGAGACACTTTTTTTTTTTACATCAAGTCGGTTTGCATACAGCAGCAACCAGTTTATCGGCACTGGCATCCATGGACAAAACGCTGCTGGTTCCACCAGGTATGTATATGTGGACTGGTAAAAATAAGAAAATATCTTCTGAAATTTTGATGATTTTGGCCCTGATAGCAAAACGTTTGGACAATACTGTGTTAACCCAACAGGTTGTACTGTATTTCATATAGAGGTATCAAAATAAATAAAAATGCATGTTACTTTTCTGATTTATTTAGGCAATAACTTAAACCCGGCACCACTTCCCTTCACACTACTTTGTCAATTATGCATCAAACACTCAAACTAATTCATGCTCTGCCTGTACAACTAAGCACTTAACTCAGAAAAAAGTAATTTAAAAATCCAGGTTACTCCTGCTAAAAATCCATATAATTATTAAAGCAGAATAAAGTCTCTTAGCTTACCAGTTTAAAGGTCACATTTTTGTTACTGTGAGGATCATCAACAATCTTTTGCAAATTAGCAGCAACTAAACAGAGGACAGAAAAACAAAGAGATTAACAAGAACTGGCTTAAAAGCACAGACAAATACTTCAAATATTATTGAACCAAGAGGTGTAAATGTGTAAAAACGTTATCAGAGTGAATAAAGTCATCAGCCTACCAATGACCAAGTCCCTCCCGTCAACCAGACCGGCTGAGACCAGCTCCTGAGAGACGCCATCAGCAGAGTCTGCGGACAGAAACGACGTGAGTGGATCCGAGCAGGATGTGACGAAAACAGACTCTGCGAGAGCTCCTACCTCTGCCACTCATGAACTCAAAACGGATGTCATTGAGCTCCTTCTTGTTGTTCCTCAGTCTGAGGACGAGGCTGATGGGAACGCTGGAGGCTGCAGGATCCTGAAGTAAAAGTCAAATAATTAAAGGCTTGAATGTCTATAAGCAGGAAACAACTGTTTAAATGCAATCATCTACACGAGTTTCATATTAGTTCGCTGGTTTAACAATTCACTGAATTATGTGAACCCGCAGGACAGTGATCTCAAACACACATTAATTGGTGTAAAAATGGATGAGGTTGGCTAGCATTAAGCTTGTGGTGTGGCCCGGACCGCAACCCGATTGAAATAATAAACCGTTTTTGTTGTATTATTATTCTACTCTGCAAAAGAACTGCTACAATTCCTTCTTAAAAGTCCCAAAAATCACAAGATTTTTAACCAGGAATCAACCAAATCCTATATTTCAATGTAAAAACTACACTTTATCCTTACCGTAAATTCTATTTTTATTATAAGAATTTTTAAGTAACAATAAACCCTGTAAAATGTTATAAGAAATGCTAACTGAAAAGCAAAAGAATAGCGATATAATCAGATAGTTGCTTCACACTAATTTGTTGAGAATATACAGCCAGAATATTTGTCTTTACGTAATAAATATGACTACAACTAACAACTAAATATTTCAGTAATTGGTTATTCGGACGATTCATTTCATAAAGAATTGGCACATTCTTTCATTTAATCACTAAAGTCTTTTTTATACAACATTAGAACCACATTAAGAAAACCAAATGCATACAAAAATGCATATTTTATCACTTAAAATGCAAAAATAGCCTTTCTTCAGTGAATTTGAGTCAGGGGAAGTTAAAACTACCACTTGAGGAGTTTGTGTAAAACATATTAACAGACAAAGCTGTTTTATCCTCAATGCAAAATGTGTATTTATTTTGTACAATTTTGGCTTATTGTTGTTTTAAATCATTTTTTTTTTCCAGAAAATTTACTTTTTTGGTTCCTGCATGCTCCATTTTTTTTTATTTTTTTAGCGGCGCTAGTGGCTCGCATTTTTTTTGTGGCAGTAGACTGACAGGAAGGAGGGCGAGGAGAGGGGGGAAGACATGCGGCAAAGGTCGTTGGGACCGGAAGTCGAACCCGCGACGTCCACGTCGAGGACTAAGGCCTCTAAACATGGGGCGTGCTAACCCCCTGCGCCACCACAGCACACCCCCTGCATGCTCCATTTAACAATTTATTGATTAATCTAAATTAGCTGACAATCATTTCAACAACCGATTAACCGCGAATCATCCGATAAATCATTTCATCCCTGAAAATAACCAAATCATTAAAGTTTTTCCTGTTCATACCTGAACCGCAGTTCCGTGCGAAGGGCTCGCCGGCTGGGTGGCAGCCTGCGGCGGAGCGTCATCTCCCGCTGCAGCCAGGTTTGCTGGTCTCTCATGTGCAGCTCCGGGCGGCTGCAGATGCGTGGTGGCGCCATCTGCTGGCGGGAAAAGCTAACAGAAATTTGCAGATAAATTTGGGAGATCTTTTTATTACATTCAATGTGGAAATAAAGGACTGAATGAAAGAAGTGAGAGTCATGCAGATCGCTCTGTGTCGGCATTGTGATGAAAATCAAGAGTTTTCCGGTCATGTCCACCACAAATACACTCACCTCCATGTTTTGGGAGCCGTCCTTCACTCTGGGTGACTGCAGAATGGACATGATAGATTATCAGGATTGAATACATGCGATTTGTCTTTCATCTCCCCACCAGTCCACATCCATGGACTGCTGGGAGTTTTATAGGATTGAGGAGTAAACAGGAAAGCAGACCCAACGCCCAGACATTATTTAAAAACAAATACTAAACAGAGATTTAAGCAGAAGTTCAGGCCAGTTATTTAAACCACTTTCAGCCTTTTGACCCCCCATCTTGAATTAATACAAGAGCAAAACACATTCACTACAAGGCTAAAGGTTGTTAGGATCTGAGCACCATCTGCAAAAGCAGTCTTATAAAGCCGAGCAGAGCAGCTGTCACGCGGGGTCTCACCCTCAGGCCGGCCACGGCGGCTTTTCCCTCCTCGCTCTCCTCATCCAGCTCGTCGTCGCTCCACTCCCATCCGCCGTCTTCCGTCTTGTGGAGGCGGCCGCTCGAACCGGGCACGCGACGCACCTGCAGGACGCACCCCGACAAAGAGAAGCGGAGCTTACTGCGGACAGCTGTTTGACCTGTCCAAGGCCGATCTCAGCGTGCGTCACACGCCATGGCTGTGAAACTGTGTCACATCCTTGTTAAACCAGCGCACTTTAGTCACATAAAAAACACTTTTTTTCAGAAAACATTAAATTCATCTGCATTGGTAAAAAGTGCCAAACCTTTTTAGATCGGTCTGATATTGTGGGGCCTTTCATCAGGAGCTTTTCCTCCAAGTACTCGTTGTTCTGCAACAAAACAAAACAAAAAAAAATCTTCATTTAAAAACATTCATTTCAAAAACTTGAGAATAAATTGATTAGGGATACAAACAATCACTTGTGACCAACTATTGATCAATAGTTTATTAGGTTAAAATTTGTTCCAATCTAAAAATTTAGACTAACTAATTAATAACATTATTAGTTATTAATTAACTAATAATGTCCGCTTATACATTCTTTCAGTGTTGTAGTTTGGCATCCAGGCAGCAGAGGGCGCCGATGGAGCCAGTTGGCAAAGGAATAAAGATGGCGGCGGGGCCATATCAGCACGGGAAATGGAAAAGGCCCAAATAGAGAACGGTGTGGGTTGCAAGATACATTTTATGCGGTTCTGATTTAAAATATAAATACTCAACAACTCCTTCAGTTATCACCTTATTACCGCTTCATCCTGCCGAGCCAAACCTGTCAAGTTTCCAATTTTGGCTGGGAAACTACCAATTGTTATCCCCTCATCCCCTGCCAGAAGGAGACATTTCCCGTATTCTCAAGTCCAAAAACTGACAGGAATGAGCCGAGTTGCATGACGGAGCAACGTCAACTTCCCAACCAAAAATTACCGTACGTAACTAAATGCACTTCATTCTTCCAAGAGCAACCACAGACAGTACTTCCGCATGAATATTCCTCTATTAATAGGGAATATTTTATTCTTTTCATCTTTTACTTTTCTATTCAGCAGTCTAACAGCTTCCTGTTTTGTGATAATTTATAAATATGTCTACTGTAACTTAAATAATATGAGAACCACAATTGTCTGTTCATTGGTCAATATTTAATACAGCTGACACAAAATAATGTAAAATTTAATTATTTTTTTTTTTTAATTCACATTATGAAAAATGTAGCCCTTTATATTGCGAAACGATGGTCAGCCATCTTTAATAGAAGAAAATCGCAGTTTATCAACTAATCGTTAGTAAATCGATAAGATCTATCAACTTTAGATTAACTCATTAATCAATAATTTCCATCCCTAATTCCAAAGAATAAACACACAGCTCACCTTGGCTTTTGTAAAGAATTTGTGCTTCAGCAGCTCGGCAGCCGTTGGTCTGAAAAAGAGACCGACAGGCGGATTTTCAGATGTTTTGGACCAAACGGCGCATCTGGTCGGAAAATAAGAGAGTCAGAGACCGACTGACCTTTTCTCTGGATCTTTCTGTAAACACGAGGAGAGCATCTTCCTGAACGACTTGCCGTATTTCTTCACCATTTCTTTGTCCACAACACCCGTCTCCAGGCAAGGAGGGTCGTTCTGCAGAGTCAGCATCAACACCTGGAAAACACAAATATTCAGGTGACGACGACGCTGACGAGTCCATTAGTGAGTAAGAACATAAAAACAGAGACGAGCCGAAGTCTGGCTCTGATGAACAGTCTCTGGACTGGTTCGAACAATTTTGCCGCATTAAAATTGAAGCATTTTCAAGGTAAGTTTTCAAACCTTTTCAGCGCCACACTTTTGAGATTAATAAAACAATAAAAAGGAACTAAAAAATCGAAGTTTCAAATAACTAATCTGACATAATTTATGATTATTATGTCATGATAGTTTACTTTGTTCCAGCTGTAGAATACTAACAAAATTTCCTGCTTTTAAATGTCTCTCTCATGCACACACTATACACCTGACTGGTCAGAGAACAAAACACTAAGTTAAGAAAATATTAATGTTTTTTAAAGTACAAACATAAGATGACCTTTATTTCAATTACACGGATCAATTAGTCATTGAGCCATTAGGGATAATAAACAGTCATTATATTGAAACAATCCAATCACATTATGTTAAGTTAAATTATCTTTACGCTCAAATTAAATGCTTGAACACAATATACAAAGAAAGTTACAAAAAACAAAAGAAATCCCAAAAGTGTTTTCAGTTAGTATTCTCGTGTTTCACAAAAATATTTTTGGTAATTCTGTCTGAACTAAAGCAAGAAAAGTTTTGTCTGATTTAACTTCATTCAGTAAGAAAAAAATGTGTCTGATTTTTATTATGTACTTATTTACAATATATTAAAAATATCTAGTTCCTACATTTTTCAAATTTAGGATTTTAATCAAATGTAAGATTGCTCTTTATCACAAATTGATACAATCTCCAGATCCAGCATCTCAACAACAAGCAGAGGTCCAAATGCAAACCGAAATTGTCTGGATTGCTCGAGCAAAAAGGAAACCATTAAATATCTGCATAACTAGCAAATAAAGGTCCGTGCTAAGTGCACAGTCACCTTCATTGGTGGGTATTTGTGATACGGCGCGGCCCCAGTGGCCAGTTCGATAGCGGTTATCCCAAAGCTCCAGATGTCTGCTTTGAAGTCGTAGCCACGAACCTGCAGATATAAAAATAAAAGCCATTTGAACATAACTTTTTTTTCCTGTTTTAGATTCAGTACAAGATGAACCTGAAAGAAAAACTCCCACCTGCTCCATGACCTCCGGCGCCATCCAGCATGGCGTCCCAACAAACGTCTTCCGAACCTTATTCCTCGTCATGTCTCCCCCTGTGGCTAGAAAGGCACTCACACCAAAGTCTGTGGTGTGAGTGCCAAGAAAAAAAAAGATGTTTAAAAAAAATCTACGCAGAGACTATTTTTCCAACCATTTCATATTATAATGCAAACTTAAGTCACAGGAACAGAAACGGGAGAAAAACACTTTACCAGCTATCTGCACTGAGCCATCGTCTCCGAGAAGAATGTTTCCGGCCTTAAGGTCTCTGATGATAAAGAGTGAGGAATTTAATTAGTGTGTTCATCCTATTGCTCTTGGTTTTTACACACACTATAAAACAGGGCATCTACAGGTTTCAGCAACTCAAATTTAAGACTTTTTAATACCTTTTCCTAACATGAATACAATTTAAGACCAAAAAAATACAAATATAGGGGATTATTGGGCTGAGTGAGAAGTGAGCCAGTGGCAAAATATCAAAGTTGTCCAGCCAGCTGTGGAGAGATTTGCACTTACCTGTGATAGACGCAAAGAAAAAAAGCTACCTAGCTACCTAGAAAGAGCATATTAGCACCTAGTATCACGGAACGCAATTAAGCTATCTGCGCGCAACTCAAACTTTTGCCTGAATTAAAAGTCACGCAAGAAAAACATTAAATAAACACTAGATTAAATAGTTTTGCCACAACAAAATTTTAGACCTGATTAGCCTATTTAAAGCCAACTTACATTTTTTAGATGAACTTAACCCATTTTAAGGCCTTAATTTAAAACATAAATTTTAGACTTTTTAAGGGTACGTGGGCACTCTTTGTAAAGTAGGTGCAAACTATGCACATAGAGCTAAAATAGATTAAGGAGGCCTCGGGTCCTGAGGCCTCATCCTCACAGATTAGGTTTAAGTAAGTTAGTCACATCATCTGAGCTCAATCAGCTGCTGCTCTGTCAACTGAACTTAAAGTCAGAAAAAGTCTAAAGTACGAGTTAATCATATGACGTGTTGGACATATTCTTCTCCAACATAATCCATGTGGTTATGGGGAAATGCTTCTTGAATAGAAAGTTGTCTAGTTTGACGCAGTGACACTCGTAACGTGGCACAGCACCGGGAGGGGGGAACAGAGCGGCCTCTCTTTTCAGTTGTGCCTCTAGATGTTCCCCGAGAGGGACTTTTATGTAAAACAAACCTCCTCAATTATGCATTTTGACTGTATTAAATATTAAAAGACTGCGATCAAATTCAAACTGCGGAGGCGAAAAGCTCTGAGTCAGATGGTGGCGTGCGCCGGCGTTTTGTTTGCTGCCGGCTCGTCAGGTCTCACCGATGAATCTGTCCGTTTTTGTGAAGGTACTCCAGCCCCTCTAAGACTTCCCTCAGGATCGTAGCGATGCTGGCCTCGTCCAACACTCCGTTCCTGTGCTCGCCGCGTGAGATGATGTGCTTGATGATGTCCAACACGGAGCCTGGAAGAAAGGCAAAGGCTTGTCACGAGACGCACCGGCCGTTCTTTGACCTGCTAAGCCTCTGGAAGAGTGCAACTCACAGAAAACCTCCTGTTAGAAAATGAGGTGACACTTTTATTGTTTGTTCCCGACTAGAACAAACTAGAATGACTATCGGAAAAGTTTGGCAGCTAAGAACAGCTGGAGTCTGGCCAACAATCTATTCTTTCGTCAAGCTTTGTGGTAAGACGAAAACCTGATCTGACAAAGCAAATAAGGTTAAATAAAGTTGACCAGAACTACTTACCACCACTGAGCAGCTTCATCACCAGCCACAGTTCATCTTTCACCACAAAGGAGGTATAATAAGTCACAATGTTTGGATGGTGGCACTGGCTCATAGCCTGAATCTCTTTCTGCACAAACGGGGAAAAGAAAAAAAGCATGAAAAGCCCAACCATTAGACTAAGCCAGGATTCAGTCCAAGTCTGTCTATAAGAGTTTAATCTCCCTGTTAAAACAGCCAAGACATAAAACAGGTGTACATGCTTTAAATCAGGTCTGGACAAGAAAAATAACTGACTACGTTTGGTTAGATCATCACAGAGTCACAAGATAGCATTCTTTATTCTGTTTTTAAGTAGAGAGGGCAGACAAATGTTTATTCAGGACTCTGGAAACGTCAGAACACCTAGTTAGATTAGGCTGAAGCACAACAAAGCACTATCGTAACAATGTTCACATCAGATAGCACAGATGTTGATGTTGCAGTGTGTGACAACCAACAAAAGGCAATGATTCAAAGAGAACAAAGTAGTATCTGATGATCTACTGTAACATTTTGCTGTGAGTAAAAGTAGAGAAAGTATCCCGAAACAGTTTTATAGATGATTTGATATCTCCAATTGTTGTATTAGTTTTAATAAGCAATAAAGCTGCCACAGTTTTGCATAGTTGTGATTAAGCACGTTGACCTTTGAAGCTCTCGTTTCACCGGATTAAACAAACGCTGACATTCCAGACATCACGTATTTTAGACACGCATTGTACGGTTTTCTTTGAAAAAAGGTTCTTGAATTTTAGTTCTTCCACTGATTTCCTGTTTAAATACGTCAATGATACTAAAAATAACTGACCTTGAGACATCCACATTCAGTAACAGCATCCAAAGTTAGGACTGTTGCTCTTGCATATCTCACAACATTCACCAAGTTTCATTAATCTAACATTCAACACTTTTTACAACTTTTGTAAAATGTGTATTTTTTACACAACTCATGATCACTAAACTTCAGCACCTTGGTAAACTTTTTAGCACTTAGCAGGAAATCAGGCGTATTGTACTGATAATAGACTGATCTGGGCCAAACAAATCAAAAGTTTCTGTGCATTTTTATTTGTAGGTTCTAACACATTTATCTACTATATAAATATGTAAGAAATATCAGTATCTGAAGTTACATTAAAGTGTAGTATAAAGTATAATAAAATCTGTCTTTACTTGATATGATCTTACAATCTGCGAGTTTCAGTAAAATATTTAAAAAACCGCGGAAATGCATTTCAGTACACTCGCAGGACTACAAACACAATCCCGTTGCTTTCCAAGGTGTCTTACCAGGAGCTCATCCATGCTAGTTTGACACTTTTCCAGGTTGATGCGTTTGATGGCCACCTTTTCCTTTCTTGGCTTGCAGTATGCTGCCTGAACAACCGCAGTGGCTCCACTCCCTGACGAGAACAACATTGGCAGTGAGGAGAGCTAGTAGCTCAAATAGTTCTTTTTAAAAACTTTGATGGGGAATAAGGGATAATAACTACTATTATATTTAAGACCACACAAGCTTCACAGCGCAGCTAACATTACTTCTCACCTCCGAAATGTATTTTCTTTTCTAAAGCTAGAAATTATTGTATACTTTGTTAAATACATATATGTAAGGATTACAATTCGAGCGAATAGCACCTCCCTCTATCCTCACAGCGAGTCTCTCACACTCGCCGGCTAAATTTTACTAGCAAGTCGTTTAGCTTCATGTAGCTCAGTTAGGAGTCAGCCTCCTTTTTGCTTTCCAGCTAGCAAGAGCAAGTGGCCTTGCCCGAGGGAAACTACCGGCCTGCTTCAAGAGCTACGGGTTGGGACTTGACTTCTGATTGCAGCAGACATGCAACGCTAGTAGCTGGCGAGGCTAGCAGCAGTAGTCAGCCAACGCTGCAGTGAAGACAGAGCTATGATGCTAACATTAGCAGGCTAAGCTACTCACCTATCACCTCGTTGAGTTCGTAGTCATCCCTGTTAATGGTCCAGGACTGGGTGGACTGTTCGTCGGCCATGTTTGTTTCCTCAGTGGTGTGTAAAAGCGCTTGGGAGCTATAACACAAACGCGGTCTAAAATATCAGATTTGACTTTACTCCATTCGGGTCCGTTGAAGGCTGGTTGCTGGTTGCTGCTGTTCCTTTGACAACTCCTGCCGCTGCCGCCGCCCCTGTCAACACAACTTTACGCGCGTCTGACGCAACGTAAGTCAGAGAGGGAGGAGCCAAGATGTCGCCCTCTTCTGTTAGGCAGCAGTGACGCTTCACACTTAAAGCCAGTAAAAGAAACATCATTGTCGATACCTAAACGAACAATGGTTTAGCCGCAAGCCAAAAAAAACAACAACAACAACAAAAAAACAGTTATTTTTCAAAAATATGTAGGTGAAGTGTCATGACCAAGACAATCCTTGTTGTTATCCACGTTAATAAAATATCACCAGCAGATGGCGCTGATATTCCCAATACTTGTGCCGTTTTCAATTCATAAACGCCATAAAGCCCTTCTCCCCAAATATTTCGAGAAATAATGTAAAAATTAATAAACCTTTTGGTGTCTACCACAAGAGTGAAGACTGAAACACCTAACAAAATAGGACTTTTCTGTTAAGAAAAAAATTGCACTCTTTAAAATAATTCAATTATATATATATATATGTATTTCTTTTTTTAAAATCTACAGGACATGCCAACCTCATATTTTAGAATTGTTCTATTTTATTTTAAACATTTAAAAGATATACAATCTCTTTTAAAAAGTTCAGCTCAATAACAAACTGGACTGGTCAAATAACACTGATGCCCTGTACAAGAAAGTTGAGTTCAGTGATCCTCTACTACACATACAACTGGTAATGTAGCATTAATAAATGGATTAAATACCTGTACAACGCCCTACCACTTACTTCTGTTATCTCTCATCTGTGCAATTGGCATCCTATTGGTATTATTCAGTGTCAATGTTTCTTAAGTTATTTACATATAATTTTTACTAAGGGCAATATCTCATTATTGGTCTTGATTTCTAAAGAGGTCCCCCACATTTGAGTTGGTACCCCACCACTGGGAACAATCGTTACTGAAGACACAAATAATTTTGCACATGTTAATGTTGTTCCAATTGAGATTATACTATTTCCTCATTTAAGACACAATCCAGTGTGTGCATTTTTCCTCACTAATAAACTGACAACTAAAAAAAAAAAAAGTGTGGATTTCTGTTGCAGGATTACACAATATTTTAAGTTTAAAAAAATGGAAAAAGTGAAAGGAAGTCGTAAAATAAATACATGCATACAGAATACATGTAAACAACTTTGATGGAAGATTTTTATTTAAAAATGTGAATGAAAAATGTAAGAAAAAATACAAACAAGAACACCTAAAATGACAGGCAGCTTCCGCACACCTTCTGTGATGTCATCAGATGCACGAGTTGCTCGGAGGTCTGTTTCAGGAGGGAACATTTCATCATGATTATATAAAGTTTTACAGTAAAACAGCAAAACAAACATTTACGGCAAACAGATCATGATACGACAAACTATATCTAAAGTTTGTTTAGCTGATTTCACAGAAAAGTGTGGCTAGTAGTAGCTTTGAACTCAAACTGTGAGATGTGAAATAATTTTCCCTCATCATTTTAGCTCACAATAAAACTCTACATGTCCAACAGCTGCAGCGTCTGCACCAGTACTGGTGCAGCGTACCCTAAATGGTTTAGGCCCCTCTAATGTTTTATCATTCTTTCAATTTAAAGGAAACGCTGAGTTATGAACTAAATATCTGTGCGGTCTTTCCAACCTCAGGTGTTAAATAAATAAACGGTCAAGCAAGATTTGAAGAACTCCAAAGGCTGATGTGAGTGTGAATATTTTAAAGTTTGCATTTTATACAGGTGACACATTAGACAAGTATTTAAAAATGAAACTGGTTCTTTGATCATTGCACATATTCACAACAGAGGACATTTGTAGCCTGAGACGTGGGGAAAAACCTCACGGATGGTATTAGTGGTATGTGAGGAAACAGACAGGCCTGTTCTTGCTTGTTTCACAAGCACAGGCTCACACACCTCTCTCTTTGAAATGAAGTTTAAGTTGCAGCTCTTCTTTGTCAGCTTTTATTGTTGGCTTCAACATATCTACAAATATTTTTTATGATTAACTGTCTTTGTGGTGCTTTTTTTTAAGTATTAAATAGCTGAATGCTTTATGAGATAAAGGTCACTCTGTGTTGATAGTAAATACTGTACAACACTTTAATGTGAATGTCAGAAAACAGTTCAAATCTTAAACATAAGGTTTATAACATAAGTTAACCTTAAGCAGAAATTCCTCAAGTAGCACAAACATTTAAAAAATGAAAAGATACAGGTCTGTGAAAGAGCTTTATTTTATTTTTATTCCCACTTAAATATTTCAGATAACCAAACTAGCGTTAATATCACACAGAAATAACCAGAATAAACATAAACGAAGATTTAACCTTGTGTGAACCCACCCAGACGTTACCATCCTGGCAAAATTATTCCTGGAATGCATCAGCGACTCAACCGGGAAGTAAGAGAAGAACATCACCTCTGCAGATCACAAATGCCTCAGTTAAGGCATTTGATAAAAAAAAAAAAAACTACTTTAGGGGAAACATTCTCTGGACTTTTGAGAGATGAAACGACAGTGGAACCTGAGGAAAAGTGTGTGTCTTGTTGCCTCTGGCATAAAACTAAAACGGTGTTATTTTTTATTTTATAAAGCTGTTTTGGTTTCCGGACCAAAACGGTCCACTAAAGACAAGTTTACTTTGCTAATGCAAATTACTGTACATTAATAGGTACAGTATTAATGTACCCTATAAACCAGGTGTGAACTGATGATATCAAATGATAATAGAAGGTTTAAAAACGTCCCTTGGCCAGTAGCTCCATGTTATTCCCGCAAAAAGAAAATAACTTAATCATTTTCAAATATTTTTTATATCCTTAAAAATCCTAAAATATTATTACAACTCACCCAATATGAGTCCATAATTCATATATAAAGTGCAATGTTTGCAAAAACACGGATTCCTTAAAAAAAAAAAAAAAGGAAAAAGAACAAAGACATGCTGGTAACAGTTTGATGGATGAAATACCCAAACTGATGGAACCATCTTTTATTTAGTTATGCAAGAAAAGATGGTTGCTTTAGATCATTGTCTGGTTTACATCTCTGACTGGTTCAAACAAATTAAATGAATGGTTTTGAAGTGGCTTGGTCAACTTCTAGGCTTAAATCCAGGAGCAGATTGATTTGACTAGCACCTTTAAATCATTTGAAAGATGCATTTAGTATTTAACCAGCTTATCTTTGTCAGACTTTGTTAACATTTATTTAGTGACACAAAACATTTGTGACAAAAGCTCAACCAAAGTAACTTTTTACGGGGCCAAATGAATTTCTACAGCACTGTGTAACATGATCAAATTACTTCTAATGAAAGCAGCTTTATGCCGACCAGCTCATGCTGTACCTTCAAAACAACCATAACTTCTTATTTTCCACATTATGACTTGTGTTTAACAAAAAGCTGAATTTGCCTTTTCAATGCACATGGGAAATTTATATTACCTGACTCTCATCCAGCTAATGGGCAGCATCAGGCGTGGGAAAACTCAAGTCACTTTTTCTAGCATCTTACTTATATTTCTGTGGTTTTCAGGCTTTTCAAAGCCTTCAATATGCTGTGTACTGTGGTCCTTGCATGGTTTTACCAGAGGGATGGTGGGGGCTTGTTGAGTACGATCCGGAAGCTCTCCACCGCTGACAGTGCGCTGAGGGTAAGCCAGGTCTGAAAGAGAAGTGCTGAGAGCTACAGGAGCCTCTGCGCTACACCGACTGCGCCGCTATTATCCCACCAAGGCAAAGCAAATGGGCGCGGCCGAGACCCATATACGGAGGCCACCCCTCCACGCGGCCTTCACGGGTTCCAGTCCCGGCCAGTTGACCCTTGCCACTTCTGTCTTCCTCCTTGCCCACTTTCCTGCCACTTCACTACAAAACAAAGGCCACTGGAGCTGGAAAAATCATTTAAAGAATGCTTAAAAAAACAGTACACTAGCAAAATAGGAAGTAAAGACTTCATCTGTACTATTCATTAGTCAAACATCCTCAAAAAGACACTCAACTATGTGGCTGGCAGAGAGCCAGTTGTAAAGCTCCTCCATTCAGACTATCTGGATGTGTTTACTTTGTGTTAAACGTGAACACATTTAACATGTACTCATTAAATTCACTAGCCCCAGGCTCCAACAGGGCGTGAGATATGAGTTTTCACTATCTCTACAAGGTTGTGGGTGTTTCTTCCATCCCCATTCATTCTCTGTCTGCCTCTGGAGACAATCACAGAGTGTCCTGTTCTAAAATACAAGATTATGAAAAGAAAGTAACTTTTTATTCAAAGGCAGGTTCGGAAGGATTAAATAAACAATAAAAACCAAAACAATACTTTGAAACAAGGTCGCCTTAACCTACTCGTCGTACGATGGCACAGGCCAGTGTGGGGTGTAACCTGCCCTGTTGTGACATCAGCAGCCCAGCTTGAATGACAGTCTCGTCAAACCGGTGTTGGAGCCTGCAGTATTCTCCTGCGTTCAGATTGAGCCCTTGTTGGCTTACAGAGACTTTTCCCCTTTTTGGAAACTGCACACATGAAAACAGAGAGCAGCTACTCGTGAAACAAAGCGCACGAGGAGAGAACCTGGAAAATAACGACAAAAGAGGAGGGGGGGAACAAAAGTGAGGATGAAGAAGAATGGGATCGAAAGTAAGTTAACAGGTAAAAGTGATTTTTGGCTACTTTATTAGTTTTGATTGTTGTAGTTGAGGCTTGCACCTCTTGGGTGTTGCCCTGATTTCTTTCATAATCCAACATTAACCTGATAGCCCATAGCTGTGAGCGTTTAACTTTTAACTAAAAGTTAAACTGTGCAACTTTCTGCACGTATCGTGAATATTTTTGTTTGTTTAATGTAACACTATGCTGCCCTGCAGCCACTATGGTACATTTCAAGATCACTTTCAGCCTAAAGGTGTGGCTCCCTCTTACGCACCTTGTTACTAACACAAACACAGGTGTCGCCAAACCAAAACAGTGCCTTGTCTTTGGTTAGACAGTAAGTCAAGAAAGCGACAAACAACTGCCTCTTTGAGTGCAAGGTATTAATTGCCTGTTTCTTTACAAGGTTGTAGTGTTAAAAGGACAGATAATGCAAATAAGGCGTTGTTAAATCACAGCATATGAAGTGTTGCAACTAAACCACAAGATGGCGCCATAGAACTACAATTTGATATGGGAGATCCTGCTTTTCTGCAGAAAATGTATCTTTTCCCTTGTTCTCCTCCTTACAATCGTAAAAGTCAAAGTCATGCGGGTGTTGTAACATCTAACGCAGGGTTGCTCAAGTCCAGTCCTGGAGAGCTACCATCCTGCAACTTTTAGAAGCATCCTTACTCCAACAGACCAGGGTCAGCTCTGAGCAGGCCTGGTAACGAGCCATTCATTTGATTCATTTTGGAGCAGGGATGCATCTGAAAGTTGTAGGATGGTAGCTCTCCAGGACTGGACTTGAGCACCTCTGATCTAACGTCTTCCTCTGCCATATGTTCGTAAGTTTTCCCCACAATGGTTACCTGTGAAATATGAATTTCGTATGGATTGTCAAACCCCACGTTGTCACTCCCTTCCATTCCAAAATATGGCGTTATTGAAATTGTCATTCAATTTAGATACTAAATCAAACTTGGAATGGAAAGAGGTCAATTTAAGGCTTTTTATTGGGGTTCTTTGCCTCATAGTAAGAAAAAAAAATAAAAAATCATTTTTGAATTCTTGCTAAATAAATTTTGGTTTCACATGTTACAATCTGTTAGTTTGTCAGGGTTTGAGCTGTAGGCTACAGGAAATATAATTCTTATGCTGGACCAACTATAATGGTTAAAAGCCTGAAATCCACCATTTAATAAATGTTTACAAATTGAATTAGGGTTTGGCAAATAAGAAGCTTTAACATTTGTCATCAATTAATAACTCTGTCCATACTTGCCCTGAATAGTTTTGTGTTCTTTAAACTCAGTCCCACCCGAGATGGTGAAGAAAATTAGATTTAAAATGGCCCCTTCTTGAGTTTTCACAAATCAGAAACAATACTTCTGGATCCTGTTATGAGTTTAAAACAATTCAAGTTTGAAAAATCTGTGAAGCTAGTTTCTTTAACTCCTGTCCTTGAAAGCGCTCTTGAATCTTTAGCTACATCCCTGCTCTAATGGACCACAACCAAGTGGCTGAAGTACCTCCACAACACATTCTCAAGATCAACAGAGCCCAGCTACTGAGCAATTTGTTTCAGTCAGATGTTTTTAGAGTTGGAGACCCCTGCTGTGGGTTTCAAGCTTACTGGAATCAAGGTTCAGACTCATTTGAATTGGTGAAATGGCCCTTTAGTCAAATTGGAGGCTAACACTTGTCGGAATAGGATTTCCCTGTTCCCAGTTGGAAATAAAACAACAAATGCCTTCTGAAGTTGGAAAAGTCAATTCTTGCAGCCTGGAGTTCATTGTCCAGGATGGTAGCTGTGCATATAAAATTTGGTGAAGGTTGCACGTATGCCTATTTTTATTGGCAATAATGATGGTCACACAGCGGTGTACATTCACTATCTGTGAATAAATTCATTTGGGGTAGGAATGGATAGAAATAAATATGCTGATGTCAGCAATAATTATCACCACAACATTACCTAATGTCCAATTTAGAACTCAGCCCTGCTGTGACGTCATTGTTAGCGGTGACTTCAGGGACTAATCCAATGTAAAAAAATGTTTTAAATCAATAAAAAAAATTTTTATTATTATTTTATATCACTTACATTTTAACTCGCAGCAGTTACAGGTTGGAATATTTTTCAAATATGCAAATAGTTAATTTAAAATCAACTTTAACACTAATATGTCTTGGAAAAGGCTCACGCGCTTTCCTTGTGTTATCACTTACCTGTACTTTATTTTATTTTATTTTTTTTAATCCAATGTATCTACGTTTTGTCGGCAGCTTCGTTAATGCTAATTGCTTCAAAGCAGCGCTTAATTATTAACAAGCAGCTAACGGAATAAGGTTTTGTAGCTCAACTGTTTCCTGGCTAATTTGTAACATTTCCACGGAACCATTTTGAGAAATGTAGGCATATTTCCCTCCGTGCCTTTTCCTTCTATTAAAACAATAGAAGGAATTTTAATAATAAAATTAAAATGACTTCTGGGTAGATTTAACTTTACAAGCAGCAAAAACCAAACTCTGACTTTATAGCTTGTCAAGTTTCACGGGTTTAAGTAGGTCATCCCGGTTGTCAGCTGACTGTCTCTTAGGGAAGTCCTGGAGAGCTGAAGTAAACTCCCGGGGCAGCTGGTACACGCCCTTTCAGTCCACACACACACACACACACACAGACCGGTCTCTCCGTCTCGCTCGCACACCCCCGTAGCCTCTCTGCAGCCTGGAGCAACATGTCTTGCGTACGGAGACAAACTAAACCCAGCAAATCTGAGGAATTGCTTCACCATGCTTCCAACCAGAAGGCGATACAAACAAATGCAAAACTTCTAGGTATGTTGCACAGCGACCAGATGATCTTAGTGTTAAGGCGGATGGTGTAAGGGTTATCCGGGTTGTGTTGCACGCGTTTGGTGTCCCATTGTGTGTCTAAGGAGTATGGTTGCTGTTGTGGCAATTCAGCAAAGGCTTTAGTTGTTCTGAGTGTTCTTACTTTGAGATAACTGTAGGAAATGGGAGGTAGCAGTGCTGCTAAAATACTACCGCATATTGTGGTAGTATATTGAGAGTGATAGTCACTAAATCTATAATATCAACTCTGATTTTTATTGCAACTGAAAATATTTCCAAACAGCCAAATTTGATTTTGTTGGCCTAAAGAGGAAATGTACAGTAGCCGTCTTTATCTGCTTAACTCCACTACAATACTCTATGCTCCATACAGATAGAGTCACTCTGTCACTTTTTTTTTTAGATTTAAACCCTAGGAATGTTATCACAACAAATATTAGCATTTTTGGATCCTTACATTTTGAAACATAGGTACACTTTGACCCTTATAATCACTTCATGCATGGTCTTCAGCTGCAGAATTTTCCCTCATTGCTTCTCTTAAATGCATATTTTTCATCTGTAGGAATGGAGGGCGATCCAGACCTGCAGTTCCTCCTGCAAGGCGGAGACCTCCTCAAGGTCCTGTCCTCATCCTGGAAGAAGACCCGTCATCTAAAGCTCCAGGAAGACTGCAAGACCATATGGCGTGAATCTAAGAAAACCTTCAAGTCGAGCCAGACCTGTGAGTCCTGTCCCAGCACCGTGTCTCACCAAGATTCATAAACCTCCTTTACTCCTGCTATTAGCATTTCTTAAGCAGATTTATAATTTCAATGCTAACACGCCCAGCGGGATCTCTGATAACGTCTCAGTACAGATGGATGTGTAGAAGAGTCGACGACTGATCACAAAGCCGTAAAACTAGTGTTTGCATTCATCGTATTATCGGTTGTGCATGATAGTGGGTGTGTCTGAAGAGATAGTTGTAGTTTTTTTTTTTTTTGAGTAAGAGAGAGAGCGAGCTAAAATAGCCCCTGTTATATTTCTGCTTTAATGACATCCATAAACTGATGTGGTCACAGGCTGATAAGCGCCATTGGGTAACATCATTACTGGTGTTTCCTTGACGACTAAATTGCTAAAAGCAACTTTGCAACATCTAGTCGTAGCACCATTAAAGATATTAAGAAGCAAGGATATGCTTTCTTTCTGCAAGGGTACACACTTCATCATCCGGGAGAATTAAGTTAGACTCAGATCTGAACATTCAGAATCACATAAAGGCAGTCGCAAAGTTGACCTTCTATCACCTGAAGAACATTTCAAAATTTAAAGGACTAATGTTGCAGCAAAAACTAGAGAAACATATAAATGTTTTTATCTTTAGTAGCACTGATTACGGCAATAGTGTTGTCACAGGTATGCCTAAAATAAATCAATCACTGCTGCTCAGGTTCTCACTAAAACCAGGAAGACAAGACCACATCAGCCCAGTTTTAAAGGCCTTACACTCTAGCTTAGAGAATAGACTTCAAATAGACTTTTGTTTATAAATTACTGAATGACATAGTACCAAAATGCATTAAAGAACTTTTGTTATTGTTGTATCAGTTTGACAAAATGTAATGTTTATTGCTTGTTTCATAATTGATGACTGATGTTTTTACGGTGCAAAGCACTTTGAACTGCCTTGATGCCGAAGTGTGCTATTCAAAGAAACTTGACTCAACCTAACCTGTTGATAATAGCATACGTAAGCTATAATACCTTTAAACATCCGTGGTATTTCTGATATCTAGTTCCAGTCGACAGCATCGCAGCAGTTCGACTTGGCCGCCAGTCGGAGGGTTTGAAGAAGAACACAGAAGAGCATGTGGAGGGCCGCTGCTTCACCATCGTGTTTAAGGGCCGCCGGAAGAACCTGGATCTCATAGCTAGCTCGGAGGAAGAGGCCGGGTGCTGGGTGAAGGGCCTGGAAAAAGTCATCTCCAGCCTAGACAACCTCTCTGCCAATCAGGCTAAAGATCAGTATCCTTTCACAAACATATGGGTTCCTATCTGGAATGAAACTCACTCCAAAAAGTGTCTGCATTTTGTTGAGCCACGTGTCTGTCACTATAGACAGGCCTGGTGATGAGGACCAACCAGTGAAATTGTACCAACAAGCACTCAGATTGTATTCTCCTTACATGCAAACTTCACAGCTGGATCTTCAGCTGCCTGAGGAAAGCAGACAAGAACAAAGATAGTAAACTAAGTCAGCAAGAGATGAAGGACTTCCTCCAGCTGCTCAACATTGGGCTGGATGATGACTACGCAGAGATGCTCTTCAAGGTGATACAGATATACTGCTGGCTTTGGATGCTTCAAGAACTTGCTAAGACGTTGCAATACCTTCAAAACTTCATTTTATGATAAACGCCGTTGCAAATTTTAATTTGTAGCATAAACCTTTCATGTTATGTTGTTATTCCTTCATCATAAACATACCTGGAGCATTGCCTTGATTCTTTAATGCATGTTTTAATTGCACTGGCTACTCCTTCAGACTAGCCAGGTGCAATTAGCAAACACCTGGACAAACTGCCCATCTGTTGAGCTCAGTAAACAGGTTCTCAGTGCAATGCTGGTAAAAACTTTGTGAAAGGGCTAATAGAGAAGCGATGTGATGACTTTTTGAATGCAGAGTTTCAGAAATAGAAGGTTTTAAAAGAGACAGAGGCCCAATTTCAAGGTGTTAAATTCTGATGTCAAACTTCTTTTACATTTTATGTATATGGCATTTCTACAACGACTAAAGTTAACATAGTTACTTGATTGTGCTGTAAAATGGCATAATGTGCCTAGAAAATACATGATACTGTCACTTTAAATTGCTGCTTTTTAGATCCTGCACTGCAGAATGCATTGTGGCAGAAATATGTACAGTATAGGTGATGTCATGAGACAGCACAAACAGCTTACTCTCCTGACCAAAGATAGGAAGAGGAAGTCCATTATGAACACTTAGTGATTTGAGTTTATGTGTAACATTTTTCTTGCAACAAACACAAACTGTAATGTGTTTATTTGGATTCTTTGAGATAGGCCAACCCAAAGCAGAATATAATTCCTGAAGGGAAAACGGCACATGTTGGTCTTGGAACTATCTTTGTCCCTACTACTTATTCATAGAGGACAGATTTGTACAACGACCTGTAGTTCTGCCATCAGCAGATTTAATTTTTCCACCTGAGCAGTGGAACCCAGCAGCTCCTTCAGAGTTACCATGGGCCTCTTGACTGCTTTTGTTGATTAATACTCTCCCTGCCTTGTTAACTTAAGTGGAGAGCCATCTTTGGTAGGGATATCGGAGTAAATGGGGGTGAATACCGTGGTCATATCACATTCTTCCATTTCACACAGTTATGCGGTTCTTTGCCTCCGTCTGTGACTTAAAGCTGCAGTCAAACACAATGAAGTTTGTGGTTGTAATGTGATAAAATGTGGAAAAGTTCAGATATTATGAATGCTTTTGCAAGGCACCATGTGTGGGAGACAGTTTGAAAATAATGTGCCTCTAAGGAAGACGGAGGAGGGACCATCAACTGGAAATGTGGTTTGTGGTCAGATAAATGGGTCTTCCTGCTCCTCATGGAAGAAACAGATACAGTGTGTTGTGGAAAAAGTAAAAAAATAAATAAATATCACTTTTCGTAGCAACTACTCCAAAAGTCACACTCTTGACACTTAATAACAACATTACCGAAAGGTCACTTGAGACTGCAGAGTAATACATCCTTCCTCAAAGGCCTGAAGCTTCAAATAATCCTGGAATAAGTCAATAAAAAAAAAAAATTGAATCACATTTTTAATGGTTCCAATGCATTGCTGGGTACCGTGTCTTGCTCGTGCAATAGTTAATAAAATAAATTTTGATCTGATCATATTAAGCTGAATTGTTCCCCACACATATTGTTTTGTTTTTATATAAAGAAAGTCATAGTTTCTTTCCCCCGCATTGTGTATGCAATGGTTTGTGTTTACATAACAGCGTCTTAGCTTGTGAATCATGGTGCAAACTTCATTGTTTAGGTGTTCACACTTATATGAAATAGCCTATTTAATATAAATGTTCTAACCTTTATGTTGCACTCCAACAACCACAGAAATGTGACAAATCAAGATCTGGATACCTCGCCGGAGCGGAGATTGAGTATTTTTACAATCTGCTGACCCATCGGGAGGAGATCGACGTCATCTACGGGGAATACGGCAAAACCACGGGCTTCATGAGTGCCGGGAATCTGGTGGAATTCCTGATGAAGGAGCAGAGGGAGAAGGTGACCCTAGCCGACGCCCAGAAGATCATTGAGAAGTACGAGCCAGATGAACAGGGTCAGTACCTTAGAACTACAAGACATTTTATAACCATATACAACCTATGCAGATAATAAGATTTCCAGGTACTTGCATAATAGTACGTTTTAGTCTATCTATTGGTCCTAAAGATACATTTAAAGAGAATGGGACAAACATCCTCTTGTATTTGGGCTCTGCATGTTCGGTTAAAGGCAAAATTTTTCCACAAATTTTGGCTTCGAAGATAAAATTTCCAAGTTCAAGTTTGGAAAATTAAACAAAAACGTCCAATTAAGTTCCAAGAGGTTTCTCCTCAGTAACAGACCTCAAAATCCAATATGGCTACCATGTGTTCTCCATCTCAAGCCAGCTGCAATGCTAAACTGCTTTTTGCACTTCTGACCATTTACCATTTAGCCTTCTACACAGATAATGCTGGGTAGAAGATAATACTACCTTTGTCGGTGAACATATTCCTTTGGTTCACCGAAAACTGCAAAAATTGCTAAGAAATTGTCATTCTCTTATTAGCTTATAACGCTGGTTACTAAGCAGTTAGAATATTCTATTGAAATTGAAACATGGACACAGGTTTGTTAGGTTTATTGGTATTCCCAAATCCATGCTCTCATTAACAGAGAAAATGAGTGACTAGCTAATAGCTTGGTCCTTGAAATGTTTTCTGCCTCTTTTATCTTGTAAATGGTCTTTGATTTTTAGCAAATATCATGTTTTGCTCCGGGCTGTTTTACTAGCTCCGCATTACTGTAAATGTAAATGGTTGACCAGCAGCGGTTCTGTGGAATATCTATAGCCTACTTCATATAAGTGACTTGTTTTATCTGTGTATTTATGATGTCAAAAATCATAACAATTCATTTATGTCAATTCATAACAATCTTGGTTTTGGTTGCTTTTAGCCAAAGGGAAAAGTCTGCTGTCCAAAGATGGCTTCCTCATGTACCTCCACGATCCAGAGGTCATGGTCTTCAATCCGGACCATAAGAAGGTTTACCAGGATATGCAGCGGCCCCTCAACCATTATTTCATCTCCTCCTCACACAACACGTACCTCATGGAGGATCAGCTGAAAGGACCCAGCAGCACAGAGGCCTACGTCAGGTAACAAACTGAAGCCTCTGTCTTCGGTATTTTAAAGATCAAGTTTGTCCAGTGTTTGCCACTACTTATGTCTATGTCCAAGTGGGATGAGGTAAGGGCAGCAGGAGGGTAATGCTTGAAGTGTGTTTTTGCAGGAAAAAAAGCTTAAGGAAAAATTCACCTCATTAACTTTACACAGCTAATGGCTTGCTCTTGTATAGCGCTTTATCCAGTCCAGAGGACTCCAGAGCGCTACATCTCTTATTCACCTAATCACGCACACGTTCACACGTTGATGGGGGGTAAGCTGCAATATCTGTGTTTCCATCAATCATAGAATTGTGCAAATTGAAATTACAACAATAAATTTATTTAATTTAACTTAAAAATAACTTATTAAAAAAATATTGCGCTGGGCCGAGGTAGTTTTATTTTTGGCTGTATCAGCAGTACGTAGTGTATTTCGCAAAACTGCAATGGAACAAGCTTACTCATGTCAGATTTTAATTGAATTTCTTATTTAATGGAAACGCCACAATTGCAAAATTGTTTTTGCAAAACTTATCACCAGTTGGCTGGACGACGTTTGTTGTATGAGGGTTTGTAATTGTAATACAGCAGGATCACCCAACCATCCCCGATATTTCCAGCTTTTTCGTTCTTAAATTTCATTCACGGTTGCATTAAAAGTTCAAGTCTCAGATTTGACTTGATGACACCTTTTAGACAACCTGTGTACTGAGTTTCTAAAGACGGCCGTTAATCCCTCAGAGCTCTGCTGAAGGGCTGCCGCTGTGTGGAGCTGGATTGCTGGGATGGATCAGACAACGAGCCGGTGATCTACCACGGTTACACTCTAACCTCAAAGATCCTCTTCAAAGATGCGATCAAAGCCATCAAGGAGTATGCTTTCAAGGTATAGCCAGCGCCATTCTCAGGTAGCATCTTGAATTACTTCCTGTAACACTTAATTTTTAATTTTCAGAAATCTGACTACCCAGTAATTCTCTCCTTGGAGAACCACTGTAGCGTGGAGCAGCAGTCCGTCATGGCCCAACACATGAGCTCCATCCTGGGGAGCGCCCTCGTCACCACTCCCCTGGGCGACGGCATGCCCGCAAACTTCCCATCGCCTGAGGTTGGTGCCAGCTCAGCGTAATGAGGTTTCAAGCTGCGAAGGGAGAGTGTTTCAGCTGAGCAGCGTTATGATTACAGGTGAGGATGCATGTGCTCTTCCTCAGGAGCTGAAAGGGAAATTCCTGATTAAAGGAAAGCGGTTAAACAAACTGGAGGCCAGCTTCGCTGAAGTCACTGAGGAGGCCGAGAACACGGATGTGACCGAAGAAGAAGAGTCGAGTAACGAGGCAGACGACGAGCCAGCGGAGAAGAAGAGCAAGGTGAGGGGGCAACATGAGCTATGCTTGTAAATCGGTCTTTTGTCCGATGTCTAATTTTTGACCTTTGCGTTAAAAGAAACAGCTGACACTAGCCAAAGAGCTGTCCGACATGGTCATCTACTGCAAGAGCGTCCACTTCAACGGTTTCGAAGACGCCAGGAAAAACCAGAGCTTTTACGAGATATCGTCGTTTAAAGAGGGGAAAGCCGTGAAACTGGCAGAGGAGTCAGGTAAAGACACAATGTTGAGCATTTGACTCCTTATTACGCTTGGAGTCCACAGGTACCAATCAACACTATGCCGAGTCTATTTGGTCCTTATCAGAATTGGTGTTAATTTAACTCTTTTTCAGAGTTATTTCAACAAGAAACTGAGTAGT
>CAEGAG010233317.1:0-22319 GCA_903067065.1 Brachyrhaphis terrabensis | reverse complement strand
AGCTCTGAGCAGAACTTAAAGAGCCGAGCGGCACCGGTACCGGTACCGGTCCAGCTGCAGTCATCCTTCAGTCCAGTTGCCTTATGGACATAAATCATTCTAGTATTTAGAATAAACGTCACATTCCCACTCAAAGCCTCTCTGACTGACTGTCTGTCTTTAACTACCAGCTGAACGATCTGCTGTTCAAACAGCCATTTGCAGAATCTCTTTATTTTAAATTTTTTAATTTGGATTTTTTTTTAAATGTATTTTTATTTTTGTGAGGTGACATTATGTATCCTCAAAGCACCTTTTAAATAAAACATGTAATTACTATTATTATAAATACTTATGCTGCTTCGAACAAGGCCGTTGCCATGGTTACGGCTTCACGTGGCGGCACACTTCCGGGTATTTATACTAATTTACATTAAGATGTGTTTATGGACCAGTAGCTGCTCTGCTTCCTGTAAATTAGTATTTATAAAGGAAAGGTGCGTCCGGCTTTATGCATCCGATTTTTTTTGTGCGCCGCACTTTTCTAAATTTTTCCGTACGCCAAGTTTTATTGTGAAAACTGCGCAGTGTTTTATGCATGAGGCCCCTGGGGTCCATGTTGGATCTGTTGATCTCATTCCAGAACGAAACAAAAATAAGAACAAGTTGAAACTGAGTAGATTTTTTATTTTTAACAAGGTCAGTTTAGTGGATTATTTGTTATTTAAAGGCACATATATGAACTCAAATGTTGGTCTTTGAAGTTTTATTATAGGATATTTTATAATATAAATTTATTTTGTGTTTTGTTGCCTGGGCTAGTAGAAATCCTACAGTTTGATATTATTTTGGGGCATATTTATGATCTGCAAAGGAAGTTATTTTACATTTTGTTAAATATTTCAACTGGTTTCCTGCATATTTGCATTGCAGTTTGTTTTCTGCATAACTGTCAGAAAAAATGAAGATACAAACTCGTCTCTCTGGACCTGGAGGGAAAGTCTGTTCTGTGCCTTCATTGTTATCAAAATAAAGTTCCTTTTTGTTCACCACAGACGGTGTCAGTGTTGTTTTGTGGTTCCCAAAGTGTGGGACGCGCCCCCTAGAGGGGACACAGTGCCATTGCAGGGTGAAGCGGTATGGATGACTGAAGAAAAAAAAAAAACAGTGCCTGACTAAGCATAATGGACAAGTTTTTGACGGGGTTTCCTAAACGTTGTGGCAACCCAGATTTCTTTACAGGTCTAACAACGGACGATGGCAACGTTTTTCTAACTGCTGAGCAAACCTTACAGCTCATCTTCTCACCTCACATCTATATTCTCACTCGCTCGTTGTCAACATTTAAAAACAAGCGACTGACTTAGATCAAAAGCAGAAGGTTTTTTGTTTAGCGAGGAAATAAAAAAATTCTGCTATGAATCCTTCTAAAACCAAAATGCCTTGAAGAAAACAAAAGGATTTGAATCCAAGTGACACCTGACTGATCCAACACGCCAACAGGTACAGAGAATAGGAAGTTTATGTCAGACTGTGGATTATATGCTGTCACTGATGTGTTCAGGCAGGAAGTAACTGGAACTAACGCATCATTTTTATCTTGTTTGGCGATATTAAAACTAAGACCTGAATATTAGAGCATTACTTCTAACCACCTGGGTTTGGTCATTGTATGAAAATGAACCACCTGCATAAATTATTCAAAGTCCAAAGTCGCCTCTCGTCTCCATAACCAAGATGAAAATTCAGAGTTTTTCATTCTTAACACAGACAATAAACTTCATCTTCAAGATGGAAACTTGACTGGAGTTTAATACAAATTAGGGGATGCAGAGATTACCTAAATGTTTAATGAAATTAAGGAATTTATTTCTTAAAATAAATGTCAAATGGTGCCATATTTGTAAGAGTTTAAATATTTTATAAATAACTTCATAAATCTTTTTATATTCATGTATCTTAGATGAGTTTTTGTCTCGTACCTTGTTATATTTGGTGAAATCGTAACAGCTTGTTATAACGACAAGTTAATACATACAGAAATGGTATGAATTAACTACTATCTAATACATACTATTAGTTTGTAATAAGACCTGTTTTTTTTTATTATCAGTATTAGGATTTTAAATGTTTGTTCTTCTACATAAAGGTTCGGATGTAGGCTCCTGCAATCTGAGATCTTCAGTATGTAAATAAAGCTGGTTTGAATATTTTTTACTTGCCAATTTATCAGGAAAAGACAGACTGTCAAAATGCAAATAGCGTTTCCTGTTGCTGTACATCTACAATCCCAAACTGATGGATCACAGCAGGAAGCTGAGAAGGGTCCAGAAGGTGCTTCAGGCAAGTTGGAGCATTAAATGATTTATCAGATGATGTTTATTGACATCATATGGTCTGAGGATTATATGCTCCTCATATATGCCAGCGGTCACCATTACGGAATATTTTTCATACTTGATTTCATATTTTTTTAAATGGTGACAGAAAAATCAGAAGGTTGGATTATAATTCCCAGTCGTGAGCAATTGGTCGACTTTACACAAAGAAATCATGGCAGTAACTGAATCCGTACAATAAAATCCAAATCCCATCTGAGTGTGACCTCTGACCTGGACCCTGAAGGGGCCGCGTTTCTCTGACTGGGAGCTGACGGCATGTTAAGACTCACGGACCTTTGGAGCAGAACCTCACCTCTGATCACTGCAACTGGAGAAATGTTCCCTGATTTCAAAACTTTGGCTAAACTGGTGCTCGTAATTCCAGCCTCCTGCAATTCGGACGGCGTCTCACCGAAATCTCCTAAGCTTGGAATAAGAACAAAAATTTATGAGCACAATTTACTGCTGCGTAAGGAATCTTAACGACTAGTTAATGCTAAAGGAGCCAAGCCTTTTCCATTCACAAATGTATTATGTAAATAATTTAAAAATGTAAGTCACTTGTAGCCTTATCCACAGGAAGATGAGGCCACAGTTATCCCTGGTAATTAAAAAATAGACATCAATAATTGACTGGTGAACGTGGTGAGGGAAAAATGGAACGAGAGATCGATGGGCCGGTTGATGCTGCGCCTGCATATATATATATATATATATATATATATATATATAATATGGAATCAGTGCATCTTAGATAGAGTTCACGGTGATTATTGCTTTTGGGAAGAATCTGTCCAGAATCTTCTTTCTAAAATACATTTTTCTCTTTCTATCTCTGTTAAATTGTGTTAAATATTTGTGTTAAAGACTCTCCGCCCTTCACAACACAGTTGGTGAAAGTGAAGCTGGTGGTAAACTCGGCTCTGGATCTGAACGACCCTGAAAAGCTGAAGGAGGAGGTAAAAGATCCCAGACGTCTCCTGCAGACTCACTTTACTAACCCAGAAGGATTGCACTGGGCAGTTTAGACAATGCTTCTTGTTTTCTATTGTAAACATTTTGCATTTAAACTCAAATATAACATAGATAAACTCAGCAGTAACTGTTGTGTTTCAGCTCCAGCAGCAGCTGAAGCAGCAGGTTGTGGCTGCAGACGTCAAGCTGAGCAAACAGCAGGATGGAAAAACCTTCCAGCAGGAGGAGGAAGAGGAGCTGCAGTGAGACGACCACATGCTGATGGGAAGACTGGGATCCCAACATCTACAGGCTCACACAAGCTCAGATCACAACAAGTAATAATATTAGTTACCATAACTACGCAGATGATCCACAGCTCTCCATTACGACGTCACCAGGCGGCTCTGAACCAGTTCAGGCCGTAACTCTCTGAACAGAAACAAAACTGAGGTTATTATCTTTGGACCTGAAGAGGAACAATCTAGAGTTATAGATCTAGAGTCAACGCTCAGCTCCAGCTGGAAAGCAGAGATTCGGCTGAAAGCTGCCTGGCTCTAGTGTTTTTCTTTATTTTTAATCATCCCATAATAATCCAGTGGGCAACACATTTTACACCAGTGACGTTCATTCTGTTAGAGAAGGATGATACCTTCAAATAGAATGTGATTCTAATAGTTTCTTATAAATTTGTGATGTATCTGACTTTTTATTCTGGCTTGTTATCAGTGTTATAATGTCAGTCTTCTTCACCTGAACTGCACTGCTGCTTGTTTATCCGTCTGATGGTTTTTGTGTGGTTGGATCTGAAAATAAAAGGTTTAGTTCTATTCTGTCATTGAAATCCTATAATTTTAGCAGGTGAAATATCTTGGAAACGGCCTCATAACCTCTTTATGTTTCTGAGAGGAGCAGAATAAATTATGTCGCTTACAGAGTCTCATACTTGGTATTTTGTGAAATTCTGACTTATTATAAGTACAACTAATAGAAGCGTTAACGGTGATGTTTGCTCATTTTGGGAGCTGATCATTTCCCATCAGCCTGTGTTTGATCTCTGTTTTCTTCTTGATTTTTTTTCTTCTGTGACCTTGACTATGTAAATAAAACTTGTTTGAATCTTTTTGACTAGCCAATAAGTCAGGAAATCAAATAGTTAAGATGCAAATATTTTTTTCTGAGGCTGCATGTTTGCAGTCCAAACTGACGGATCAGAGCCAGAATCTGAGGAAGATGGAGACGGTTGCACTGCTCTTCATCATCGCTGCTTCAGGCAAGTTCTGATGTGAAGTATTTATTAATGATTGTTTCTAAACCCAGAAGCCTGTTTTGGCTCAGTTCTGATGTTTCTGTGTCACTGCAGCGCTGCATCTGACCTCTTCACCTCACTTTACTTTTATTTATGATCCTAAAACCTGGATTGATGCTCAGACGTACTGCAGAGAAAAATACACAGACCTGGCAACCGTAAACGACCTGGAAGACATGGCAACCCTGAACAACCTGGCAAACCTCAGCCAGATGCTCCAGGAACTGCACAGCTATGTAATTGTCTTCTTCTGTTTGTTTTAGACACCGGTCAGTTCTTCTCTGGTTATTAATTCAATTCAAGGAAACATTGCTACTCAGAATGTCTACCTGATTTCTAAATTTATGAAACTTTTAGTGTTTTTAATTAAATAAGCATTTAGATTAGAGATCTACAGTAAAACAATCATCAGCATAAAAACACAAACTAAACATTTAGTCGTTCCCTAATTTAATAACTGACCAAATTTTAAACCTAAACAACAAGAAACATTTTCTCTTCCACAGAAATGTTCCCATATTAAATATTTATTCTAACAGTTCAGACAGTTCATCAAATTAAGGAACGTATTGCTGACACGCCTCTACTTACGACAGAAAACACAACAGTCACTGCAGTAACTTGAAATCATCAATCGTGATAATAAATAAAGTTTACTGGAAATGAGCCAATGAAAATCAGACCTTTGCATTTTGGTTCAACAGATTCAGCTGCTGCTAGTCTTGATCAAGATCCTCTTGTAGGGAGATTTTTGATTTTTTTATTTTCCTGGTGAAACAGACATGAACAAAAATGGCGGTACGTCAAAAAAAAGATAGATAATAATTTGACCATAGGGACGTGTGAACTAAAAGTTAGTACCAACAATGCAAGCAAGAAAACTAAACCAGGATTTAAAGTGTAGAGCTGCTGAGTGAAGGTTGCTCTGTTTTTGCAGAGCGCCTGGATCGGACTGTACGATTACAGAACCAGCTGGAGCTGGTCGTTCTCTGACAGCAGCTTCTACAGAGACGGTGAAGCTGAGTTCACCAGCTGGGGGACAAATCAACCAAACGAATACGGAAATTTCAACTACTGCGTGAGAACGGATGCATCTGGGATGTGGAACGATCTGGACTGTGAGATGCTCTATAAAGTAGTCTGCTCTGATGTGAAAGGTGAGTTTGGGAGCTAAAACAGAAAAACTATTGAGTTTCTATTTTTAAACATTTTTAACCCTTCGTTGCTTCAAATGTTTTAAATTTATACTTTATTTAG
Source organism: Brachyrhaphis terrabensis (assembly GCA_903067065.1). Lineage (NCBI taxonomy): Eukaryota > Metazoa > Chordata > Actinopteri > Cyprinodontiformes > Poeciliidae > Brachyrhaphis > Brachyrhaphis terrabensis. The sequence goes on along the minus strand of CAEGAG010233317.1, from coordinate 16,439 downwards.
CTAAACGCTGACATTATTTGGAGGGCTGCAGAGTGGTCCAGTCAGCTACGGTTTGCATGTTCTCCCTGTTCAGGAAGTTTGAATGTTTGAATTTGTGCAATTTCATGGATAAATGAAACATGGATTAGTGGAAGAATAAATGACTTAATTGGTTTTTAAAATGCTCTCACAGAGTTGGACTGTTTCTAATCTTTTAGCTGTTGTCTGCTTTCAGGGCAGAATGCCAGCTTTCTTTACATCGATGTTGGTATGAAGTGGCCTGCAGCTCAGCTGTACTGCAGAGAGCAGCACACGGACCTGGCCAGCGCCAGGAGCCCAGCAGAGAACGACGGGATCAGGAAGCTCATTCCTCAGGGACAGTTCGCCTGGATTGGACTTTTCCGAAGCCCCTGGATGTGGGTGGATGGAAGGAAAGGCTTGCTGAGCTACTGGTCAAGCACCGAGCCCGATTCAGCTAAAGAAAACTGTGCAGTCGCAAACTTCGACCCTGGATCCCAAGGGAGATGGGAGGACTGGAACTGTATGAGGAAAACAGCCTTTGTTTGCTTCAGTGGTAAGATATTTTAGGTTTCACTGTTAGTGAAACTGCAAATATAAGAAGCAGTAAGTAGTTTAACTACCAGCTCATCTAAGATGACAGTTTGTCTTGTTTTAATGGGAAGTTTGGTAAAAGGAAACCATCTCTTTAGCTTTCCGTTTGTTTATCCATAAAAACATTAATAAAAAAAAAATTAACAATAAATTCAAAGTCCAAATTGTTTTAAATAGGAAATAAACAAGAGGATGCCATTAAGTTTCAGTTTTAAGTTATTTCAAACAGTTATGAACTTTGCTCTTGAAAGGTACCAATAAAGTTTAGCATCAAAACAGCCAGTATAATAGAACCAGAACCGATGTAACTGGGCCTGTTGGGTTTCCAAAGATTCAAAGCATGTGGTGAAACTGAAGCTGGTGAGAAACTCCAACCTGGATCTGAGCGACTCCACCCTGCAGGAAGAGCTGCTGAAGCAGGTGAGTCCTGTCTGTCTGTCTGTCTGTCTGTCTGTCTGTCTGTCTGTCTGTCTGTGTGGAGGGGGGGGGGAGAGTGAGTGAGTGAGTGAATTGGATGTGTATGTATATATGTGTGAGGGACCAGACTCAAAAGAGGACAAAAAAGTGTTCAAAGTAGAAAAAGTTTCAATTTAATTCTTCCAAAAATAGTGAACAAAGCATAAAGATTTAATGCAAGAATAAGTCAAAGGATAAGTAACAAATTTGGGCCCAATTAAAATAATAATAATAATAATAATTCAACTTAATTGTCATTGCAATGTCACAAGTACAAGCAACAAAATGTAGTAGACCAAGCTTGATTTGAACCAGGCTCTCCTGGGGTGGAGGGCATTTGCTTTAACCACTGGGCCAAATACTGAGATCAACTGAACACAAACAAAACTGACCTGCAAACAAAGAACAAAAGGCTTAAATAGGAGTGGAGTGACCTAGAACTACCACATGAGGGAGCCACAACATAACAAAAGAACAAAAATACAAAATTAACTGAAGCACCCTATGAAACAAATAAAGCAAAACTCACTTTAACTTAGCACAAACAATAATAAGTGAATATTTAAGTGACAAAGTGAATTAATTATAATCAACTTGAAACAACAAAGTCTTCCCCTTCAGTGTTTCAGAAAACAAAAAGTTTGTTCCAGGTTTCCTCCTCCAGCTGGTTTGTATCAGCAGCACCTCAAACAAAACAAGTAAATCATTCAGACTGACATTAACTAAAATCTGCACCCATTAGAAAATATATGTCTAAATGAAATAACTTAGACTATAAGCTATAACTAATATAAAAACAAAATAAATACTAACAAGATGTGGTGGTGGAAGGAGCATCCACCACTATATAATATATATATATATATATTTATATGTAACAAGAAATCAAGAAATGGTCCAAAATGCCCCTGACTCCTCCAGAAGTCCCTGTGGTTGGTTAGCTTTAGCAAAACAAGCTTTTTCTGCTCAGCCACAATTAACTCCATGCTGCTCTATGTCTGTTAATAACAGCGATAAACGTTGTGATTTGTAGAGAACATCTGTATCCATTATTAAATCTACTTAAGTAAAGTACAGATACATGAAAATTGTACTTAAGTACAGTAACAAAGTGTTTGTACTTCGTTACTTCCCACCACTTAAAGACTGCTCCTCTAAGTCCACTGGCGCCCCCTGGCGGCCCTTTAAAACGTGACTCGATCTGAATCACTGGTCTGAATGAGGAACAGATCATTGGATCTGGAGGCTTTTTATCCATTCAGTGGAACTAAAGGAATAAAACGTGTTAGATGTTGGACAGAAGAGGAGGACTTTATATTTCTATTCATTTATGTTACATTAAATAGGTTAATAATCTGATTCTCACTGAATATTTGTCATATTAGATGGAAACCCAATGCAAAGCAACTGAAACGTGATGTTTGAGTTTGGAGCTGAAGATGTAAAAATCTATTAAATGAATGTTTGTCTCTCAGCTGAAGCAGAAGCTGATCGATCAGGAAGGAAAAGAAAACTTGAAGCTGAGCTGGAAGAAACAACCAGATGGAAACGTTTTCTACCCAGAGAGGAAGGAAAACGGATTCTAACAGGATTTACAGGATTTATCATTTATTTTCCTGCTCTTCTCACATAAACACCTCATTGTTCTGACAGTGATGTTATCCTTTGAGTAATACCAAGTCTTATTATTTTATTTGCTTAACTGAGGCGCTCATAAAGAATATTTAAGACGATGTTAAAATGATTAAAAATAAATCTCCAGAGAAAGACGTTTTGATTAATAGATCAATAAAAAGCTCAGATTCAGTTGAAATTGTTGCTCTGTTTTCTTTCTTCAGGAACAAAATGCATAAAATATGACATATTAAAGCTTATCCACATTTAAATTTAAGCATCTCTGTTTAAATAAATCCCATTGACTCAATAATTGAATCTGCATGTGTCCACCAGGGGGAGCCACATTCCTGTTCCTGTAGGCTTGAAGAAATAAAAGGAGAAAAGAAATAAAATAAATAAAAAGCCAAACGATTAAATCTCTCCTGAAAAAATAAATAGTGACAAGAAATATCATTTAAACTCATCTACATGTGTTTATATCAGGTCACATTTCACTTCAGGTAAAAATATTAATTATATGGATTTTTTTTTTAATTGTATTTTACTGATTATTTTTATAGATTTTTAATTGACCCTTCATGATCATTTATTGTTTTGTGTTTTTTTTATTATTCTGATTTCCATTACTTTTGGCTGTTTTCATGCAAAGGACATGAAATTTGGCCAAACTGTGTTTTTTGGAGCAGATTCTACTTTTCATGATTTATCTTCTCTGAAAATATCCAGTTGCCTTTTAGATAAAGTGCAGAAGAGTTCAGCAGAGTTTGAGTCACTTCTGCATCTTTTGTCCTGTTGACTCCCATCCATATTGGTTGTAGCATTTCTAACAATTGCAATTTGATTTCTGTTTCTAGTGTTTTCATTGCTTGGTGTTGAAATCCAATTAAAATACCAATCTTTATTATTTTCCAACAGGAAAAGATATTTTTTATGTAATGTTGCTGGCTAATTTTTATATATTGATCAGGTGATCTTAGCCTCATTTCAAATCTTAAATGTCAAATCTCGACATTTAAGAAGTTAAAGGTTTTTTAACCTCTCCATTTTCACTAAAATAATATTTCATGGCAATTTTGCATCCAATATTTGGTGCCCAGATTGAAGGGAGTACCAGGTGGCGACCTTTAAGTCCCCCAACATCTGGCTGCAGGATGTTTTCCTGGTCAATAAGTGGTTCTGCGGGTCACAGCTGTCTGACCGACTCTCAGGTGAAGATGCACACGAGGAGGACGGCAGGTAGTGAAGATTCTGGAGTCAAATGAGAGATTTGGGATGTAAAATGTGTTTGATGCGTTTAGATATTAGGGAAAGCATCGTTATAAATGTCTGTCGTCTGAAATGCAAATAGTTTGTCCAAGATTTTGCATTTTCAGATCAAAAGTAGGAATCTGGATTTCTGCAGTCAGACTGGAAACCAGTGGATGTGCAGAGATGGAGAAAGTTCTGTGGTTCTTTGCTGCTGCATCAGGCAAGTGCAAATAAAGACATTTAAGTTTTATTTCTGTGATTTCTGGTTTTTACAGGAGAAATGTTGATGTGAAAATGTTTCTTCCCTGCAGCTCTGAGCTCCTCTGTCCCTGATCATCACTACCATTTCATTTACAAGCCAAAGAACTGGATCGACGCTCAGAGCCACTGCAGAGAAACCTACACCGACCTGGTTACCGTGGACAACCAAGACGTCGTGACCATCCTGAACAACATGGCCGACCTGCAGCAGATGGACGCCACCACTGTTGTAAAGTTACTTTTTATGTTTCTTTGCAAAGCTGATATCAAGAACTCTTTTTACAGTGTCCACCACATTTCAATATTTATTATCTTATAATAAATTTGATATGTTTGGCTTTACACACATCCTGTATGATATTTTCATTCTGAACAGATTGACTTTAATCAATCAATCAATCAATTTTATTTATAAAGACTCTTCATACTAATAGCAGCTCAAAGTGTCAATAAAAACAAACAAGAACAAACAATTAACCTCCAACCCCACATGGAAAAACACACAACTGCATGGAAAATACACAGACTAATGAGAAATTATTAAATTCAGCAAATACAGTTAAAAGTCAGTTAAAAGACAGCAACATTTCCTGCAGTCCTCGGGTTCTCTGGCTGACCGTTCCACAAACTGGGCCATAATACTGGAGCTCAGCCTGACCATCAGTGAGTTCTGATGTTAACCGTCCGGTGCCAGAGGACCTGAGGGTCCGCAGGGGTTCAGAAGGTAATAGCAGCTCTGCAAGCTAAGATGGTGCAAGACCATTAAGACATTTAAAAACCAGTAAAATAATCTCAAAATCACTGGGATCCAGTGCAGTGATTTTAAAACAGGTGTGGTTGATCCTGGTGGTCCTGCTCAGCTCTCCAGCAGCAGAGTTTTTTCTTTTTAATGCGGAATAAAAGTGAGCTCAGAGTCAAGCCCAGGCTTCTGGCTTATTTTGAAGGTTTAAAAGATGCAGTTTGTAATTTTTGAATTATAATTTCTTTCTGATCTTCTGGTCCAGTGATTGAAACTTGTGTTTTGTCCTGGTTGAGCTGGAGAAAGCTCTGTACCATCCAGGTCTTTATGTCTGAAATGCAGTTAAACAGTGCAGTGATGGGCTGGGGGTCGTCCCGAGACAACGGGATGTAAATCCGAGTGTCGTCAGCAGAACTGTGGAAACTGATTCCCTGGTTCCTGACGAATCCACCAAGCAGCAACATGTACAAATTAAAAAGTAGAGAATCTAAAATAGAGCCTTGTGGGACGCCATAGTTAACATCATGGATCTGAGAGGAACATGTACTGATCAGAACAGGAGCTGAACCACTGAAGAACAGAACCAGAACCAACTACATGCTCTAATCTGTTTAAAAGGATTTGTTGATCCATCGTAGCAAAAGTGACACTCAGATCCAAAAGAGCTTGTGTGAATCCAGATTACACCCAAAATCATTTACAATTTTTATAAGGGCTGTCTCTGTACTGTCCTAAAACCACATTGATACTTTTCTAAAATACCAGTTGGTTAAAAAAGTATTTAATTGAATGAAAACAAGCTTAATGTGATGTTTGTCCATCTTGTGCAGCTACAGCTTCAGTTTTCCAGAAGGTTTAGGAGCAAATATTAGGTCATTCTTCCAGACGACCATTTTGAGGTCAGAATCTGATGTTGGACAAGAAGGTCTGGCTGTCAGTCTGCACTTTAATTCACCACACAGTTGAAGTCAACACTCTGTGAACCCAGACTCCTCCATTGGGTTTGGGTCAGGAATAATTTGACCTGTTCCAGCCGTGTTGGAGTTTAGTGGAGCCACTGTCTCCATCCAGCTGTCTGCACTGCAGCTGGTGATGTAAGACCTGAATGCAGCTACTCAGCCATGTGGACCAATCCCATGAAGGACATCTCTCAATCTGCAACCCGTTCTCTCACAAATGTTTGTAGAACAGTTTGAACGTGTCAACACTGTAATATTTTGTCCATGGACTCTCTGCCACACAGTACCAGGAACTCCTGATAGCTGATGGAAATGTATTCACTCTGCGTCCAAGGAGCAGAATAAGGACTGACTAAAGCTAAAACCTCTGGATAAAGGCAAAAACTGGACTCTGGAGTAACGTATTGCAAAAGTAGGGAAGTAAATTAAGCAACTTTTTCAATATTTCTGTCATAATTGTATTCATTTCTCTGCAGCTGCGTTGAGTCGATACTTCCTTACAGCTGAGTCTTCTTGGTGTCTGTCTCCACCAGATTTGGAGATGTAGAAATGTTTCTATTTACAAACTCAGTAAGATCTACGGAAGACCATTAGGTCCAAAAAAAAATCAGACTTTTATTTGTCTATGTCAAAGCCCAAATAAATAATCAAACATTATTGTGAATGACTATTGTGATGCAAGCGTGTAACAAAAATCAGTTATTTCTTCTTTGTTGTCGGGTTTGTAGACGTGCCTTTTATCCACACTGACAGCCGGTTTCTAATTTATTTGACTTGAGTTTTACGACTAGATTTGCAGAAACAATTCTGACTGAGAAATTCTGAGAAAAAGGTCAAAGGTGCCAGGCAGCTGTAACTGAAAAGACACTCTGACTGAAAGCAGAGGAACAGTACGACCTTCACAGTTAATGGATGTGTGGAGATTTTAGAACCCATATCGTTCTAAAATACAGCAATGATCATATCTTAACAGTTTTGATCCAATGTTTTGTTTGTTTATACAACAACTATGGGTTTAATGTTTTATTTGCATTTGATCATGTTGTAAAACAGTAGATTATGTCTGATAAAACACATGCATGATCACTTTATTGATAAATGCGGTTTTTGAACCTAAAATACAGAAATTTAATAACAAACTTCTTAAATCTGAGATTTCAAAGTAATTTTTTTTGTATCTTATTTTATGGAGGTTTTCTATTTTATCTGACTGACGTCCATCGAAGCACTGAGAAAAACCTCTGGCCTAATGCCATGAATCATTACGGTAATAACTAGCTACATTTACTCGAGAAACTTTTATAAAAAATTTACTTTTAGGAATATTTTTACCACACTGTCATTTTTACTCTTACTTGAGTAAAATTCATTCACTGAATTAAAAACAAACATGTTTTAGCCAAAAATTCCCCAGACGCAGACACAGTTAGTTTTTTATTGGAAGAAAATGATTTGGAAGAATTTTTTTATTTTGCATGATTTTGTTTTTTATTGTTACTTATTTGAATTATTGTCACTTTGGTCCTTAAAATACCAACATTTCCACTTAACTTTATATTTTGGTCCGTCTGATGATGTAATTTTTGAATCTTAAATGATTGATCATTTGATCAGTTACTCTGTACTTTAGAAAACCTTTTTACCAGGTAATTCTTTGCTGTTGACTAATTTCTTGGAAGGCTACTTTTTACTTTTACTTTAGTAAAAGTATGTTGAAGCAGAGCTGCTCTTAGTATAAGTTTTTGGGAATTCTGCCCTCCTCTGGTGGTTTTCCAGAGTCTGAAGTTCAGTAACTCTTTTGAATTGAAAGACTGAGTTCGCAATAGAAGAGACAACACTGTGATGCTGAATGTAACTGAACTGGTCTGGTTTCCAACAGGCCTGGATCGGTTTGTACCATGATGACATCAGATGGATGTGGTTGTCTGGAGGTTTTTACTGAAGCGATGAGACACTTTGCCTCAGAGAACGGGGAGATGGCAGCAGTGATACCAACGGGCGTGTACGGCTGGGTCGGCCTGTACTGAGAGACCTGGAAGTGGTCGGACGGACACGTGTATGAGTTTCAACACTGGGCAGAGGGTAAACCTGAATTTGAGACGGTGTCGTGCAGCGTTGCGACCTTCGGCAGCTCTGGCGCCTGGGTTGACTGGAACTGTGATGCAGTGAAGCCATTTATCTGCCAGCATGGTAAGCTGCTCATCAGTCTGAGATAATGGAAACGTGAAGGTTTGCTTGTTATGCTAGAAGGTAAAAACTCTTCAGAGCCAGTGCGCCACTTCCTGGTTGGAGTTGTTTGTGGTTCATATTGTGGCGGCTGATAGAGCTCAGAGTAGAAGAAGAATCACAATTATTCATTTTCCTGATGTGGTGCAGGAAGTGATGGTGTCATTCACACTGGGACCAGGTCAGTAATGGTAACTTTTATGCTAAATTGACGTTTACGTCATGTTATAATGTTATTCCCTCGTCAACAACATACCTGCATTGTTACCTTGATTCTTTCATGCATGTTTGAGAAATCTTTGAATCTCCATGGCAACCATTCAGGGTGCCTAAACATTTGCTCATACAAAGTGCTGCCAGTTTCCACAAAGCTCCACCTCAGAGCTTCAATCCCCAGCAGAGTTTCCGCCTCACAGAGCTCTCCTCCCTGAGCCGCCCCACTCAGCTCCTTCAGACTAGCAGCAGCAACACTGCACCTCTGCTGAACTCATACAAACTATTTTTCAGATCAACACTCCTAAGAATGTATGCAAATGGCTTAATGGGGTAGTATTGTTGTGATGACGTCTGAAAGGGGCGTGTCAGGAAGTGTAGGAGGTTCTTAAAGAGACAGAGGCCAATTTCAAGGCGTCAGATATGACTGTGATGAAAAGTCAAATTTAAGTTGAAGGGAACATAGTTACTTGATTGTGTAAAAACCCGACACACTGACTCCGTTACTCCGATGCCAGAACAGCATTCACATCCAGTATCCAGAATATCTTTTCTAAAATACATTTTTCCTCCTTAACTCTAATAAAATGTTGTAAATATTTGTGTTAAAGACTCTCCGCCCTTCACAACACAAGTGGTGAAAGTGAAGCTGGTGGTAAACTCGGCTCTGGACCTGAACAACCCTGCAGTCCTGGAAAACATGAAGGAGGAGGTAAAAGATCCCAGACTTTTGAGTTTTAGCATTTAAGCTCAAATATCATTTGGATCCAGACAAACTTAGAAGTGTCTCAGTGAAATGTTGGAATGAATCTGGCCAGGCTCAGTAACTGTTGTGGTTCAGCTCCAGCAGCAGCTGAAGCAGCAGGGCGTGCTGCAGACGTCATGCTGAGCTGGAAGAAACAGCAGGATGGAAAAATCTTCCAGCAGGAGGAGGAAGAGGAGCTGCAGTGAGACGACCACATGCTGATGGGAAGACTTTCTCAGTTTTTCTTATATCTTTTAAAATGAAAAATATGTAAAACCCATATTAACGAAACAGCAAAATGATGTGTTGCTGTGAGACAATAGATTTCCGTTTCGTCACAGTTCTTCAACATGTTTGAAACATTATTCAAACCTGATCTGTTTAAATAGCTTGTTGCCGAGTTTTCAGTTTGATTCCTTTTTGTGTAAAATTCATGTAACCTTATTGAATTCATGCATATCTGCCTTCGGTTTCAATAGTTTTGATTTACTTTTGTTTCCTCCATGATCACTTCTGGGTTTATTATCGTCATTTAGGTCTTTCCATATTCAGATAATGTTCCCCTTTTGGTTTGTTGATCATTTCAATTTTTAGTTCAGCTCAGTTTATGTTAAATATCCTCCCACCGTCTGTTTCCCTGCTCTTTCTGCCACAGCTGTTCCACTCCTCCTCTGATTAGCTCACCTGGTTCTGATCTCATTAGCCATTAGCCATTAGCCTGCCTCCCTATTTAAGCTCTCTGGTTTGCATTGCTCATTGCATGTCCTGTTCCATTCATAACAGCATTCAGTCTTAATTTTTTTTATTATTAAACTCTTCTTGCTTCATCTCTCTGGTTCTGTCCAACTAAAAACCAAACAGGAAACTGACACTGTAACAGGACACCATGTTTATTCCTGACCATGATCTCTGCACGTCTGCGCAACTGCTGCAGAATCAACACACCTGTTTCAGCAGTAGTGCAGTATTCTGCTGCATATATAGACAGAGGTTCCCTCACATCAACATGCTGGGTGCTTGAAACAGAGAGTGAAACTGACAGTTTGACCTACATATTGACTGATTTGGTTAATAATTATCAGACCACTGAGAGTTTTGAAATTTCATCCCATTGGGAACAACAGTCAGTTTGTTCCCAATGGGAAATTAAATGTTGGAGTTCTTTAATTCAGATTCTTATTTATTCTTATTCTTACTTATTGCATCACAGGATTTGATAGTCCAAAGATCCTCTCACATTTAGACCCCCGTGCTTTATTAGACTAGCAGGAAACAAAGTTTTTGAAGGTACAAAATGCAAAAACACCTGACCTGAGCCGATGAGTTTAATATAAAGCTCAGGCCCAGACTTCCCTCTCCCCAGCCACTTGTTCCAGCTCCTCCGGGGGAATCCCAAGGTGTTCCCAGGGCAGCCGGGAGACATAGTCCCTCTAATGTGCCCTGGGTCTTCCCCGGGGGCCTCCTCCCGGTGGGATGTGAACTCCTCACCAGGGAGGCGTCCAGAAGGCATCCTGACCAGATGACCAGACACCCTACAGAGAAAACCCATTCCGACGGCTTGTATCCGTGATCAAAGCTCATGACCGTAGATGAGGGTGGGAACGTAGATCGACCGGTAAATCGAGAGCTTTGCTTTCTGGCTCAGCTCTCTCTCCACCACGACGGACCGGTACAGCGCCCGCTTCACGGCAGACGCTGCGCCAATCCGCCTGTCGATCTCCCGCTCCCTTCTTTCGACATTCGTGAACAAGATCCCGAGATACTTGAACTCCTCCACTTGGGGCAGGACACCCCCCCGACCCGGAGAAGGCACTCTACCCTTTTCTGGATTTGGAGGCACTGACCCTCATCCCAGCCGCTGCACACTCGGCTGCGAATCGCTCCAGCGAGAGCTGCAGATCACGTCCTGATGAAGCCAATAGGACCACATCATCTGCAAAAAGCAGCAATGCAATCCTAAGGCCAGCAAAACAGATCCTTTCAACACCCTGGCTGGTCTAGAAATTCTGTCCATGAAAGTAATGAACAGAATCAGTGACAAAGGGCAGCCCTGGCGGAGTCCAACTCTCACCGGAAACGCCACCAAGGAGCTTTTTAACCACCTCGTCCCCAGAGATTGGAGAGTCTGGCCCACAGTCTCCAGGCTCAGCTTCCTCCATGGAAGGCATGTTGGTGGGATTGAGGAGGTCTTCGCAGTATTCTGCCCACTGGCCCACAACGTCCCGAGTTGAGGTCAGCAGCACATCATCCCTACTATAAACAGTGTTGGTGCTGTACTGCTGGCCCTCTCATAGGTGTACAGCACCTATCAGAGGTGCAGTACCCCATGGCCGGGCTCCATGGGTTAAAGCCCGGCCACCAGGCGCTCGCCATCATGCCCCCCCCTCCAGGCCTGGCTCCAGAGTGGGGCCTCAGTGACCCGCGTCCGGGCGAGGGAACACCAAGTCCATTGTTATAACTCATCATAAGCGGTCTTCGGACTGTGCTTTGTCTGGTCCCTCACCTAGGACCTGTCTGCCTCAGGTGACCCTACCAGAGGCATGAAGACTCAGACAGCATAGCTCCTAGGATATTTGGGGCACTCAAACCCCTCCACCACGATAAGGTGGCAGCCCAAGGAGAGGATCTAAAAAACACACATTCACTTAAAACAAAACAACATCTGGACGCCCCAGGACTCGGCGCTCTGGGCTACTGCCATGTGAGCCCTTTCCAGAGAAGTGGGAGGATCTCTGGAGGAAAAGCCTCAGGAGTCAAATGAGTCATTTGTGATTTAAAACGTGTTTTATTTGGTTTGATATTACAGCATCTGTCAGAATAAACACTTGTCGTCTCAAACGCAAATCATTCAACTTGATAATTTTGCATGACGTGTTTAAACCCAGAGGATAAACGTCTGCAGCCACAAACTGCACTACACGACATTAACAAGGATGGAAAACGTTCTTCTGTGGCTCTTCAGTGCGTCAGGCAAGTGGATTCAATTATATACTCCCAGTATAAAATATTACAATCACACATAATGTTTTGTGTGTGTTCAGTGTGTGTGTCCTTTTTTAAAACATCTGAGCTAAGTTGAGCTCTGTTTGGAAATCGTTAAGAATTGATTTTTAAAGTTTGTTCTACTGATAAACTGTCATGAAAATGTTTTACTCTGATTTTAATCTTCCTGCTTGCATTTCGGCAGCTCTGGGCTCCGTCTGCTCTCTCCCTGTACGTCAGTACCACTTCATCTATGACCCAAAGAACTGGACCGAGGCGCAGAGTTACTGCAGGCAGCGCTACACGGACCTGGTCACTGTGGACAGTCTGAACATGGTGACCTTGCTGAACGGCATGGCAGACGTGAGCAGGATGGGATCAACTGCAGACGTAAACTACTTCCTTTCCTCTGTTTTCTTTTACAATATTCAGTCAGCTGATTTATTTACACCATTTTTCTTAATTTTGTGAGATCTGTGATCGACTCATGCTTAGATGTGAAGCTGATCTTATCCTCAGCAAAGATCAGCTGCTCTGCAGTGAGCGCTTCGGCTGACAGACCGGCCCACCAGCTCATGTTTACAAAAATCACTTCACTGTTTTCAACTCAGCAACTTTCTTACTGTATTTAGCAACATTTAGGTCATCAGCCAATATTGTAATCATCAGGTCAGGCAAGGCTTTCTAAAGATCAGTAACCTCTGAAAGTAACATGAAGTGTCTGTTTTCCCCCTTTTCCTGTTTTTATCCGACGTTTCACTGGAACGTGTGAAGATGATAAATGAGTTTAAATCTCTGTTGTTTCAAACTGCTGCTCACCAAACTCATTCACATTTTTGTGAGAGGAAACTTTTTGCTATCCTGAACTAATTCCAACATTTTTAGTCTAAATGCTGCAAAGACGTTTTAAATGATCAGAGTTCACTTTTCTCTCTCCACATGGAAGTTTTTAAAATCCATTTGCATGATGTTTGCAGTTGCCTTCAAATCCTGAGCATCAGGTTTGTCTTGAACAGAGTAAACACCTCCTGATAAGTCATGCAAATTTCCTTTCTTTGGATTTTCTCTGTAAGGTGAGAATGGTACCTCAAACATAGATCTACAGATTCTAGTTCCCTCTGCTCTGCCTGATCACCAAAGATCCAGACAGATTCACTCTCTCCTCTCTGACAGGAATAGATGAATTTGTTCAAATGTAGTAAAAATGCAGTAAAGACCAAAGTTATTTATTGATTTAAGGTTGTTTTTTATTATTTCCTCTGATTGTTTTGAAGATCTCTCCAACAGAAAGACTTTGCAGCCTCTTATATTCATAATCCTGGACTCATGAAAACTCATGATTTCATAAAAGTTGGAATCCAAACCACTGCTGCACAGACATGTCGGGTCTGACTCTGCAGTATTTGGTGCTTTAAATATTTAAATGACACTTTGAAGTGACGTAGAGCGATATCCAAACGCAGGCAGGTGGTTGGATGTGGCTGTAAGTGGTTCTGTCCGACAGGCCTGGATCGGTCTGTACTTTGATGTGGTCAGCTGGAGGTGGTCGCTGTCAGACGGAGGTTTCTACCCAGCAGATGGAAGCTACAGACGCTGGTCAGCTGGTGAACCAAACAGCGCCTGGTACACAGCGGACTGCGCTCACATGTATGACAATGGATACTGGAACGACGCTCCCTGCCAGTGGCTCTATGGATTCATCTGTTCCTACACCAGCGGTAAGAATTTATAACTAATCCAGATTTATTAACAGGCAAGTTTGAGTTTCATTTTTAAGGTTTGTTTATGAATAAATGTAGAGAAATAGATATAGTATTGGTAAATATCAGTAAATACAGTAATTAAAGCAGTATTAATCCTCAATAGTTACACAGCTGTAGCTTAGAAAATTAACCTCTGGCAGTAATAAATCATAACTTCAGCCAATCTGGGGAAACACAAAATCTGAAATTATATTTCATGTAATAATAACAATAAATTGATCATCCTTGTTAGTTTGAGAGATAAATTCTCATTTTGCTCAATCTTTTTATACGTTTTGTGTCCATACTGACCTACAGGAGGCCAGTATGGACAGGATGTTATGAAGAAAATTTATTTTCAACTTCATCCATAAAGCTACTCTCATGTTTTGTGAAGTTTAGCAGCAGAGCGGCTCTGTCTGCTCCGGACGGCTGAAAGAAAAGCTGCCATGTTTCTGCATCACACCAGGAGATTTAAACATTCATGACACAAACCAGGACAATCAATGAAGACAATGTCCAGAGGAAAGAGGACATTTGGTCACCCTATAAATGATGTTAAACCATTTTAAAAAAAATAAATTAATGAGTGTTAAGAGAAACTTGATTAACTGTTGCCTGATTGCATGGAGGTGTGTCACAAATCAAAACCAAATTAAAAACTGGGACTAGAGACGTTTCAACCCGTGTCTCCATGCGGTCTCTCTGGTTCTTCTGGTCTGTTTCCAGGACAGAACGCAACATTTTCCTACATCAGCACATCAATGAACTGGACCGACGCTCAGAGCTACTGCAGGCTGCACCACACAGACCTGGCCAGCGTCAGGAGCCTGCAGGAGAACGAGCGGATAAGGACGTCGAGGCCTGCGGGTCTGACTGTCTGGATCGGCCTCTACAAAGACACCTGGAAGTGGTCCAACAGAAACCTGTTCCTGTTTTCCTACTGGGCATCAGGACAGCCTCAAGGCGGAGTGGAAAACTGCACCGTGGCCCACTTCAGCCTCTCCGGTCAGTGGGAGGACCGGCCATGTGGCTTAGAGAAGGCCTTCGTCTGTTACCATGGTGAGACGCCATCAGTGGTCGGGTTGGACCAAAGGACAAAACCAGAAATGACCATGTATCTGATAAAACGTTTACTTTGTTTGTGTTAAAGATGCTGAACCTTTCACACGTCACACAGTGAAGGTGAAGCTGGTGGGAAACTCGGCTCTGGATCTGAACGACGCTGCAGTCCTGGAAAACCTGCAGAAGGAGGTCAGAGTCTCGACACGCAGCTTTTAAAGTGGCAAAACTTTTTGTTTTACCTGCTTAATAAACTGAGCGTGCAATATGTAAGAAAATCGTTTTGTAAAGTGTAACTAAAACCATATAAACGTTTTAATGGACCAGTAAAAATATTGCTCTGAATAAAACTAAAATGTTTCAACCTGCAACACCGTCTGTGAAAAGAGCTGGAATTTCTCTCATTGGTTGACAGAAGGTAAGTCCAGATGCAGCAAGCGGCAGCAAGCGGCAGCAAGCGGCAGCAAGCGGCAGCAAGCGGCAGCAAGCGGCAGCAAGCGGCAGCAAGCGGCAGTTGATCCAAATCTTTAGATTGTGAATCAGATTAAACATAAAATATTCATAAAAGCAAAATATTCATAAAACCTTCTGCAACGTTTAAGAGTAAAATCATCACCAATAATCTAATAAAAAATTTATTCTGTTCTAACACAGAGATGGAAACTGGTTCAGTGTGTGTTCAGTGAATACACACTGAACACACACACCGAACACACACCGAACACAGTGTGTATTCAGTCTGTGTTCGGTGTGTATTGGGTGTGTGTATTCGGTGTGTATTCAGTGTGTGTGTTTGGTGTGTATTCAGTGTGTGTGTTTGGTGTGTATTGGGTGTGTGTATTCAGTGTGTGTGTTCAGTGTGTATTCGGTGTGTGTTGTCAGTGTGTATTCAGTATGTGTTCGGTGTGTATTCAGTGTGTATTCAGTGTGTGTTCAGTGTGTGTTAGTTGTGTATTCGGTATGTATTCAGTGTGTATTCAGCGTGTGTTAGGTGTGTATTCAGTGTGTGTTGTGTGTGTTAGGTGTGTATTCGGTGTGTGTGTTCGGTGTGTATTCAGTGTGTATTCAGTGTGTGTTAGGTGTGTATTCGGTGTGTATGTTCGGTGTGTATTCAGTGTGTATTCGGTGTGTATTCGGTGTGTGTGTTAGGTGTGTATTCGGTGTGTGTGTTCAGTGTGTATTCGGTGTGTATTCGGTGTGTGTTCGGTGTGTATTCAGTGTGTATTCAGTGTGTATTCAGTGTGTATTCAGTGTGTATTCGGCGTGTGTTCGGTGTGTATTCAGTGTGTATTCGGTGTGTATTCAGTGTGTATTCGGTGTGTATTCAGTGTGTATTCAGTGTGTATTCGGCGTGTGTTCGGTGTGTATTCAGTGTGTATTCGGTGTATGTATTCAGTGTGTATTCAGTGTGTATTCGGTGTATGTATTCAGTGTGTATTCAGTGTGTATTCGGTGTGTATTCAGTGTGTATTCGGTGTATGTATTCAGTGTGTGTTCAGTGTGTATTCAGTGTGTTAGGTGTGTATTCAGTGTGTATTCAGTGTGTGTTCAGTGTGTGTTCGGTGTGTATTCAGTGTGTGTTAGGTGTGTATTCGGCG